>VHIU01000574.1:0-71248 GCA_010577795.1 Isatis tinctoria
TGGGATGGTGAAGTGATAGAGCTGAGACTTTCCAAGAGAAACCTAAGACTCGTAGCACGATCTCTGGTAGAATGGGATAGGTCTTTTAAGTCCTCCCAGTTTTTATCTTCATAGTACCCCTTGGTTTCCACGAACTTCACATCTCTTGATACAAAGACCCTCTTTGTTTCGGGAACATAGCATTTGTATCCCTTCTGTGACTAGAGTAACCAATGAAAATACCCTTCACACTCTTGGCTTCTAATTTGTTCCTTTGTTCCCCTGGAATCAAAACAAAACACATACACCCAAACACACGTAAATGGTCAATTGAGGGTTTTGTGTTGTTAAGTACCTCAAATGGAGATTTATCTTGAAGTATCTTTGTTGGAGTTCTGTTGATCAGGTAGCATGCAGAAACGACTGCATCACCCCAAAACGTTTTGGAAGGCATGTAAAAAGCTTGAGATTCTTTATCAAACAACTTAAGACTACCAATTCCTTCTATCTTAACACTTTCACCATTTGCAATTGTCACACTTCCTAAGGCCGGTTTCATATCACTAATCAGTCTGGGATCGCTTATCATGTGATGACTAGCACCAGAATCAACAATGATAGGTTTATCATTTTTCAAGACATGATTAGCAGATGGACTACTTAGAGCATGATAACTGAAAGCTTTGAAAGGGTTACTAGACTCCTTTAGTGCTTTGATGAGGGCATCCAGATCTGATTTCCTCACAAACTCAGAGTTGGCCACCATAGCTGCTCCTTCTTCTTCCTTTGATTGGTTTGAGGAGCTAGCCATTCCTTGAGCTTTTGCTTGATTACGGTCCTTCCATTTGTTTGAGACTGAGCCTTGTTGTTGAGGTGAGGATGAAGGATCCAACATTTGTCCTTGAGGTGACCTGACTTCTTGCAATGATCACAGACCCATGACTTTCTTTCATCATGCTTGAATGAGGCTTTGTTAGCCATGAGGAGCTCCCCCTTTCCCCCAAAGAGACCAATGTTTCCTTTTTCCTTTTGAACCTTAGAGCACACTTCTTCAAGCGTTGGAAACTTGTCATCTCTAAGGATGTGCTTGATGAAGTCATTGTAGCAAGGATTCAAGGACAGAAGAAGATCAAAGACCTTGTCTTGCTCACGCCTCTCATTCAGCACCTTTGGATCCACACTCAAAGGCCTCAACATCTCAAGTTCATACCATAAAGTTTGAAGCTTTCCAAGATGTTGATTGAACTCCATATCATCTTGGTGAATATCACTGATAGTCTTCTTGATTTCAAAGATCCGACTAACATTTGATATGTTCCCATATACACCTTTTAGAGTTTCCCATAGATCCTTTGGAGTCTCACAATGGGAGTAAGCTGCTAAAATGGCTGGATCTAGGGATGATTGAAGAAGACTAAGCACTGCTTGTTGGTCTTCTTCCCATCTCTCCTCTTCTTCTAGGAGAGCTTCTTCTATCTCCTCTTCAGATAAAGCTTCTTTGTCTTGCCTTTCTTCTTGAGAGTTTTCTTGGGGCATTCACTTGAAACAATATGCTTCCAAAGTCTTCTTCCACCAAGAGCAGTTTTAGTGGTTCTAGACCACAAAAGATAGTTGTTTCCTTTGAGGATAGTTGGAACAACCAAGGTTTTTGAGTTTCCAGAAGTAAGAACACAAGATCCCATCTTTTAAAGAAACTGGGATTTGGTTTAGGAATTTCGTCAAACACTTGGTGGGCAGATTTTGAAGAACAAAGAAAGAATGTAATAAAGAGATTCTGGGACAAAAGAGAGATTTTGAAGAAGATTAAGAGAATAAACCACCAGGATTATGAACCTGTCTCTGATACCATGTGAGAATATTTGCGGAATATAAAAGATTGAGTAGATTCAAGAGGTAGATTAAGTGATGAAGAACATGAAAGAGAAGGAGAGTTTGTGTGCAGAGAGATAGAGAGAGAATAGAGAGAGAAAGAGATTATCTCATTTCTTGTCTAGAAAACGTTTAATGGTTACAACAAGAATATATAGGCCAACACATTACAAAGCATCTAACCTAATCTTAGATCTAGATTTAAAATTCAAATGTGTGGCTGAGATTAGAGTGCACAGTACACACACTGTAGACATGTGCTCTATTTCTTCTTTTGTTTAACAATGCGATTATAATACTAGATTGATTAGTTTTCGATGGATTATCCATCTTGGGATGATTTTAGCACCCAAGAAGTATAATTTTTCTTTCGTGAGTTATTGAATTTTATGGTAATCATTTTTCAATTTTCTGTGGAAAAACTTATGTTTATGCATTATGTTGATGTGCCTGATTTCTGACACATATTTGTTTTGTGTTTTAAGGGTTTTATGACCTGTTAGAAGCTACGAGAATGGCTTCCATGAGTTCTTGTGGTGAAAGCCTTCGTCTTTGCGTGTTTGATCTGAGGAGAGGCCAAAACGAAGGACAAGAGCTGGATCAGCGAATGGCTTATCACCTTTACGAGGTCTGCCAATCAGCTTCTAGAGACTCCTTTTCAGATGTTAAAGCTCATGAATTAATTTGTTTGTTCTCACTCTGGATCATGTTCTCATGAATTTTGATGAAAGCATTATGTTTGTGAAGTCGCAGAGCCTGATATATGGATGGTCATAATAGAACATTATCAACTCTATTACTTGTTATGCCACTTAAATCTCTCAAATTCATATGCATATGGAGAGCGAAATTTGATATAGACTGGCAGGTTGTAGAGAAAATCAGGAGATTGAAGCCATATGGAGGGCTGATGCATTGGAGAAGGTGTTAAGAGAAGTTCGTTTCCTCTTTGTTATGTTTCAACTTTCACTTTTACGGATGAATTAGGGCATTGCTTTTGAGTTTTTAATTTGGTTTAGTGTTTTAGTTGGTTTGGTTATTGTTTAATTTGGTTTTAAGTGGTTTAGTATTGGTTTAGGTTGTAAACCAATAAAATCAATATATGTGTATTATTAGTTCTAAGGTGTTTAATCCGTGGAGATATAAGTTTCAAACTTTATTTTCGGGGATATATAGCATGAGACCTTAGTTTGGGGTGCATCTGGTGCTACATGATACTTCTGATGGAGAAATAGATCGTTTTTCAGCACAAAACGATCATGACTTGATGGAGAAAATACAACAACATCCGGTTCCAATGCCAGGCTTGGGTTCAGATGTAACTTTGTGGAGACATTCCGGCGAGTCCTTTCTGGATACATTCTCAGCACAAAAGACGTGGGAGCAAATAAGACTTCGTAAAGAGAAAGTTACATGGGCGAGGATTGTTTGGTTCTCACAAGGAGTCCCTCGATTTGCATTCATAACGTGGTTGGCTTTTCACAATAGACTCTCAACAAGGGATAGGATGCGACAGTGGGGTATGGAGCAGGGTTGTATGCTATGTGGAGAGCGGATGAAAGCCGAGACACTTGTTCTTCGCCTGCCCTTATGCCTACACGGTATGGAATGCTCTATCAGCGAAATTACTGCGTTCGGATGTGAATCCTGACTGGGTGGAAACAATTCAAGGACTAATGACGGGAAAACACCAACCTATGGATCATGTTTTGATCCGTCTCTTGCTTCAGGTAACGATCTATCATCTATGGCAAGAAAGAAACTCTCGCAGAAATCAAGGACAATGGATTCCAACAACAAGGTTAATCAAAAACATAGATAGAGTCATCAGAAACAGAATCCTTTCATTGAATTATAAAACTCCTCATAAACTTGAAGGGCTTATGCGTCGCTGGTTCTGGTGCATAGACTTCGGTTGATTTGGATGTGTCAGATTTGTCTTTCTCTTATAGTGATAGAATATTTCAACCTGTGAAAAAGTCCATATGTAAATGACTCACCTATATTTCAGTTCAATCAATTTATATTTCATCAAAAAAAAATAGATCGTTTTTCCAATTTAATATGAATAAATTTAATTTAGTGAGGAATAAAAAAAACCTTAGAAACAATCGCTTTTCTCTTTCTCACATAGGCCATTAGGGATTCTCCTACTCTACTGCATTGGAATTAGTAGGATTAATGGGTCATGTGCTTTAACCAATAAAGAGTGTGCAAGAATATATAAATTCCCACATCATGAGTTTGTATGAAACATAAATAATATATAAATGACTTGAACAAATTTATTCATTACTAATTGGTTTTGGTCTAGGTTAGAAGTCTAGAAAACTTAACATACTGCTGCATGCTGATGTCCACCGGTGAGAATCTTCTCTTTTCTGCCTCCTCTTCCTTTCTCCCTTTTCTTCCCTTCTCCCATGGCGCCCTTGCTATTTGGTTCGCCTTTGGTGTTACTCCTCATCCCTCCTCCAAGGCCGCCTCCGCTCGTCGTTTCTTCAGATCTACCAGCTGGTACCTCTCCTCCTGACCCTCCCGACGCTCCAGATCTGTTGAGTCTCTTCCTCCTTCTGGTACGAAAACTTCTGGTTTAGCGTGATTGTTGTTGTTTGTGTCATGTGGAGTGAACCAGACACGACCTGCCCTTGATTCTCTTTACTGGTCTTTGCATGTCTAAATCACTCATGCTTTTTGAAGCCATTGCCTCCCTTGTTGTGCAAAAGCTCGATATGGACAGAGAATTTGGTGTCAATTGAAGAGTTCTGTCTCTTTAGATATTTTTTTGTCTATATTCGGATGTCCAAGACTTGCTAGTATTGCAAGGTTCTTCCTCTCGGCTTTACGATCTTTCTGCCATGTTTGCAGAGTGTCTAGCTCTTTTGGTTGCAATAGTTGTAGCCATTAATTAATATGGGGTTTCCAAGCTTGTCAGCATCTCAGACTGTCAAAAACTCATTCATCATTTTCTTTCAGAAAGTTGGTCATTGGGTGTCATCGAATCTTATTCGCTATTCGTTTTGTTATGTATGGTACTTTCAGTTTCCTTTTTAGGGGTACTTTCAGTTTTTGCTTAGCTTAATCTTTAATATGGCAAATCATTTGGCTAGTTTTGCCTTTCTACCTTGTAACACTTCCTCTTTTAATGGAGTTTGAGATTTAAAATTAATGAAGTATGGTTCGAAAAAATTGTTTTTTTTTAAATAAACAATTATTAGACAAAATTAAATACATATATACATATATTGTATTAGTATATATATGTTATATGCTATATATTATATTATTCTTTATAATTAGCATATTATTAATTCACGGGTGTGATTACATATAAGATTTCATTTTTAATTTCAGAAAAAGTCAACTATCCTCCTATTGATGGGTCTTCGTATGGAAAAGATCAACGAACAAAAGTCATTACGGAAAATTAGCAAACGAGTACAGAAACCTTTTCTTGGATAAATAAAGAAAGAACGCGGTCGAGTGGAGAAGTTGGTGGGGTTGTATTGCACTGATGATTGATTTACTTCTATATCTTGAGATGGTCTCTCGTAATGGCAATGTGACAAATTGGACCATAATGATTAATGGCTACAACAAAGTCATCACGTTTATTTTCTTTCGTTCTCTCTTTGATTCTTCTGCTGTTATTTGTCTCCTCTCAAGTTTCTCTCACCGAAGCCAAACGCTCTCATCGTTAGTATTTGCACCCACCACTTTAATTTTTGCCTTTTTCATTTTCTTTTCGTTTTTATTCTCTTAGAGAAGAAGCATACATGCCCTGTTGATTAAAGGTTTCTGCTGATTTCTGTAAACTTTAATATGTGTAAATGTTCTTTCTTTTGTTTTCTGTTTTGTTAGACATATATATCATATAGGGATCTTTAGATTCATAATTTTATTTTAGTTTTGGTTAACAACAAAACTTAACTACTAAAACAGTAATTTTTTTTTGTAAGCTCTTAAATATAAAACAAACTAAAAGAAAAAGAAAAACTCAAAAAACCTATAGAAAATACTACCCTTATATTATACATGATTTTAAAAATATTTGCAAATGTTTATATTTTCGAAAGCCAGATATGATCAGACGTATCACCTAATCATTTAGTTTTACAAATTATTGAATGAAGAAACTGATGATTAATGGATACTGTTTGAATTTGAGTCTATTGAAATGCAGCAGGTATCATTTACCACTGGACTACCATCAATTAATTATTACTTTCACTATAATAATATATAAATGTAGAATCATGTTTCTGACGGAAAAACATGGAATAATGGTTTTGACGATAAAATATGGAATCACGTTTTTGGGAGAGGTGAGAAAATGTGAAATTATATTTTTTGTGGAAAAATGTGAAATCATGTTTCTGACGGAAAAACATAAAATCATGTTTTGGCAGAAAAATACGGAATCACATTTTTTATGAAAAAATGCAGAATCACATTTTTAGCGAAAAATTGCAGAATCACGTAGTTTTGGGAAAAATATACAATCTCATTTATAATAATGAAAATAAAAATTATAGCTTATCAGTAAAAAATAATTAGTGAAGCAACCTATTTTTGATCCAAACCAATAAAATGTTAACTGATCAACCTATTGGATCAAAATTAGATAGTTCAATTAGATTAATTGGTCAAGTTTTGGTTGAGTCAACCCAGTACATAGCCTATCAACAACCATAAGAAAAAAAAACTAAAATTAATAAACTAATGTTATAATCCATTGAGGTTGGATCTCCATAACCGGCCCAGTTTAAAGTGTCATTGTCCTAGACGGCCAATTACTATTCCTTGTGGTCCAATGTTTAACTTTTCTAGTTTATGTAATATTTCTTTTTATCTACTTGTGTAATCACTATATAAAGAGGCCTTTGGTCCTCATAATAATACACACATAAACATTCGATTCATAACACGTTATCAGCACAAGCTTGCTCTGGAGAAACCCTAGCCGCCGACAAAGAACACAAAACTGCCGCCGCCGCCTTCTCTTTGCCTCCGGCCACCGCCGATTTCAACAAAGGTGTTTCCGATCCAAGCTTGAGTTTTTCCAAAGTCTTTAGCTCCCGGTCCATACCAGTTCAACCTCAAAAGGTGATTGGGGTAAATTCTTAATCTAAGAACAAGAGAAAATCGAATTTGACCTAAGAAAATATAAACCCTAAAATCGATTTTCTCATCCAAGTTGATTGATCTTGTTAAAACTCATACCTGAACTTGGATCTAAGCTAAAGTCAAGACATAAAATCGATTTGTTTGTTTAACCTTGTTTGATCTTGTTTAAACTCAAATCTAATTGGATTTAAGATATATCAAACCCTAAAATCGATTTCTATGCTTGATTGTTTGATAAATTGCTTGTTTAAATCCCTGCATAAAATCGTTTGCATATGTTAGGGTTGTTAGATTATCTCTTGTCCCTTGCATAAAACCAAACCCTAAAGTCTGATAATTAAAATCGGACATCATATAGATATTCTTAAAACCGAATTTGATTCATCCTTGAAATCGCATGCTCCCTTTAATCATCACTTGAAATCGATTGCTTGTATTCATGAGTTAGGGTTGCTAGATCGCTTGTTTAGATCATGAATAAAATCGGCCACCATAGAGAAAAAGAGAAGTTGAAATCGTTTTGGCTAAACCCTAATCCTATTCCAAATAGGAAATTCTAATCTCTTCCTTTTTAGAGAAAATCAAAATTTGAGAATATATTTTTTCCTTGTGCATGATTATTCTTTTATTGCTTTGTCCATTAATTAGTTTTTTTAGGATTAATCTTGCTTAAAGGAAATTGTTAAAAATCGAATTAGATAATTGCATAATCACTTGATTAAAATCGGCCAGATATAGAAATTGTTTGATTGCATAAATTGTTTGATCACATGAAGTTTAAGATCGGGTTAAGAAAATCGGCCATCTTCCTAAGGCCATGATTTTGTTAAAAGCCCTAAGAGAAAGTTGATGCATATTTTTCAGATGACAAAAGTCAACTCAGATTACCCGGTCCTAAATCTCTTTGTAGACTATTTTCTAGAATGGGTCATGAGCACTAAAAATGCTCTGCAAACTAGGGGACTCGGAAGATGCATCACAAATGGCAATCATGAAATAGAAAGCCAAAGGCAAAGAGCCATAACAATTATGCGTTTCCATCTCACTGAAGAACTGAGAGATCAGTACCAAGATGTTAAGGACCCTTTTGATCTTTGGACAAAATTGGGTGAAAGATTTTCAATGGTACTGTGGCAAAACTCCATGGAAGAATGGGAGAATCTCAGTTTCCAGGATTTTAAATCCATGGATGAATATAACTCTGCCCTAATGAAAATCGTTCATGGCCTCAAGCTCTGTGGCGAAGTGATAACACATGAGGATCTCTTACAAAAGACCATCTCTACATTCCATTCAAGGGAAGTGCTGTTATCACGTAAGCCAAAAGTTGCACTGACTATAATGACCTATTTCATTACCTCTGAAGAGGGCAGAGGACCAAAGAAATTATCAGCAGATTTGATGAACTGATAAAAGGATGCAGTGAGATGGAAACTCCTCAAACAAATGATGAGGAGGAAGGCTCGGATTGTGAGGGCAGCTCAAAAGTTGACTAGAGATTCCGAAATTTTAAAACTCATGTTGCTTATATGTTTGCTTTGATTTTATGTCTTGGATTTGTTTCTTTGATTTTGAGTGAATTAAGTTAAGGCTTTAAGACATAAATTCTTGTTTTGACTAAAAGGAACATGGATGAATTTATGGTGGATAGTGGGTCAAGCCACACGATTTTAAAGGACAAAAGATATTTTATAAATCTTACATTGAAAAAGGCCAATATAAGTACTATAGCAGGATCGGCCAGCCTAATAGAAGGCTACGGCCAGGCAATGTCCTATTGCCTAAGGGGACGCATCTAGAGATTGCGGATGCATTGAGCTTAAAGACATTAGAAAGAATGGTCTTCATGTTGAAACAATGGACGAGGGAAACCGAGAGTTCCTCCAAATAATTGAAATCGTCCAAGGCCAAAAGAAAGTCCTAGAGACTATACCTGCTATAACTACCAGCTTATATTACACTAAGGTCAATATGATTGAGGCCAATGCCACCGTAAACAAAGAGTTCACGGATAGGTTTACCCTATGGCACGACCGGCGGGGACATCCCGGGTCGAATATGATGCGAAAATTGATTGCAAATACTTATGGGCACGCCTTGAAAGAAAGGAGAATTATTCCAAAGAATCTTACTTGTGCCTCATGTTCACAAGGAAAATTGATTGTAAGGCCATCACCAGTAAAAGTGACTAAGGAAACGATTAACTTTCTGGAAAGAATTCAAAAAGACATATGCGGACCAATACACCCACCTTGTGGGACATTCCGATATTGTATGGTCCTCATTGACGCATCTACAAGATGGTCACATTTATGCTTATTGTCATCACGGAATATGGCATTTGCAAGACTCCTTGCTCAGATAATACGCCTAAGGGCTCACTTTCCAGATTTTCCTCTGAAAACCATACGAATGGATAATGCTAGTGAATTCACTTCTCAAACGTTTAATGACTACTGTATGTCCATGGGGATAAGTGTTGAATACTCTGTGGCACATGTACATACACAAAAAGGCTTGGCTGAGTCATTCATAAAACACATACAGTTGATTTCTAGACCATTACTTATGAGGTCGAAGCTTCCTGTATCCGCTTGGGGACATGCTGTCTTACACGCTGCTGAACTAATTCGCATCAGGCCATCAAGTGACCATAAATATTCTCCATCCCAATTATTAACGGGACAAGAGCCAGACATTTCTCATCTTAAGATATTCGGTTGCTCAGTTTATGTGCCGATTGCACCACCACAGAGGACTAAGATGGGACCTCAAAGGTGGATGGAGATATATGTTGGATATAATTCTCCCACAATCATAAAGTACCTTGAGCCAAACACCGGTGATTTATTCAAGGCCAGGTACGCGGATTGTCATTTGACGAATCCGTTTATCCAACATTAGGTGATGGAAACGGCTGGTAAAAGAAATTGCATGGAATCAAACATCTTTAAAATGGCAAGATCCTCGGACTCGTGAAAGTGATTTAGAGGTCCACAAGATAATACATTTGAAAAAGCTAGCTATATAATTGCCAGATTCCTTTGCAGACCCAAAGAGGGTAACGAAATCGCATATACCAGCCGTGAATGCACCGATGCGTATTGATGTCCAAGAAGGACCGAGTCAAGTGGCTACTGAGTCTAAACCACGATTGAAACGTGGAAGACCAATTGGTTCCAAGATAAGACTCCTCGGAAATTAAAGAAAGGTGCTGAAATTCAGACCGAGGAGATAGTGGACATTCCAGACATAAATGAACCTAGGTGCCGGAAAATGTTGCTTGGGACGCCAAGCTTCATGGGCCTGAAGTTCCTGATAATAAAGAGATCGCGATCATTATGTCTCGTCTGGAATCCAATGGAAGAGAAAGAATGTCGACATTGATGAAATATTTGCATGTAATGTAGCACTTGAGCTCATGAATGAGGATCTAGAACCCACGTCCATTTTAAAGTGCACTCACCGATTAGACTGGCATAAATGGAAAGATGCTATAAACGTGGAGTTAAACTCTTTAAAGAAGAGAGAGGTTTTTGGTCCCATAATTCGGACACCTCGTGATGTTATACCAGTTGGACATAAATGGGTCTTTGTGAGGAAGAGAAACGAACAAGGTGAAATCGTTAGACACAAAGCACGGCTTGGCACAAGGATTCTCACAAAGGCCAGAAATCGGTTATGAGGAGACATACTCCCCTGTGGTGGATGCAACGACTTTTAGATTCCTGATAAGTCTGGCCATAAGAGAAAATTTACATATGCGGTTAATGGATGTTGTAACCGCATACTTATATGGTCCACTGGATAAATTTATATAAAAGTCCCAGAGGGCATAGAGCTGAAAGATAAAGAAGTTCTCGAGACCAGCATTGTATTAAGCTGAATAAATCGCTCTATGGATTGAAACAGTCAGGTCGCATGTGGTATAATAGACTAAGCGAATACTTAGTAAATAGGGCTATAAGAACGATCCCATAAGTCCATGCATATTTATAAAAAATTTGCTAAGGGATTCGTAATCATCGCGGTGTATGTTGATGACCTGAACAACCTAGGAACCTCTGAGGAAATATCCCAAACGGTTGAATACCTCAAGAAAGAGTTTGAAATGAAAGACTTAGGAAAGACAAAGTTCTGTTTGGGAATACAGTTCGAGTACTTAAAATGAAATCCTTGTGCATCAAATGGCATATACAGAAAAAGTACTCAAGCGTTTTAACATGGACCAGACTCACCCACTGAGTAGCCCAATGATGGTGAGAAGCCTCGGATTGGACATTGATCCATTCGGTCCAAAGAAAAAGGAGGAAGAAGTCATTGGTCCCGAGTGTCATATCTCAGTGCCATAGGAGCGTTAATGTATTTGGCTAGTCACACTAGGCCGGATATGCTTTGCCGTGAACCTCCTATCAAGATTCAGTTCTTGTCCGACCCAAAGGCACTGGAACAGGATTAAACATATACTTCGTTACCTGAAAGGGACGAAGGACATGGGTCTATTTTCACTAACCTTAACAAAGAATGTTTAGTTGGTTTTTGCTGATGTAGGTTACCTTTCGGATCCGCACAACGGTCGATCCGAAGCGGGATATGTCTTCACTCACGGTGGAACAGCCATTTCGTGGAGGTCCATGAAGCAAACACTCACGGCTACATCGTCCAATCATGCGGAGATATTGGCGATTCATGAGGCCAGCCGAGAATGTGTTTGGTTGAGGTCAATGACTCAACACATAAGACGAGATTGTGGGATGACAGAAGGGAAAGAAGAACCGACCATCATGTATGAGGACAACGCCGCATGCATAGCTCAGTTGAAGGATGGATACATCAAAGGAGATCGGACGAAGCACATACTACCAAAGTTCTTTTTCACTCACGACCTATAGAAGGCCGGAGAAATCAAAGTGCTCCAATTCCGTTCAAGCGACAACTCAGCTGACCTATTCACGAAGTCGTTTCCAACCTCCACATTGAAGAAGCTAATGCATCAGATCAGCATGCGCCGATTAAAGGACTTAAGTGATGATCTTTTCAGGGGAGTAATACGTGCTGTACTCTTTTTTCCTCGCTAAGGTTTTGTCCCATTGAGTTTTCCTTAGAAAGGTTTTAATGAGGCAGCATCCCAAGCGTATTACTAAGATCTCATCATCATCACAACTGGTTATGTCAATCAAGGGGGAGTGTTATAATCCATTGAGGTTGGATCTCCATAACCAGCCCAGTTTAAAGTGTCCTTGTCCTAGACGGCCCCAATTCTATTTCCTTGTGGTCCAAGGTTTACATTTTCTAATTTATGTAATATTTCATTTTATCTACTTGTGTAATAACTATATAAGAGGCCTTTAGTCTTCATAATAACACACACATAATTCATTCGATTCACAGCACTAACCATTTCACTTCTGTTTTTTTTCCTCCTCTTTCTTCCTTTCTTTTTTTTTTTTTTCGTTTTTCTTTTTCATCTGATTTTGATTGATTTTAAATAAAAAGAAATACTAGAGTAAATTGCTCAGAAAATTCTGTGAAACGACTTGCTTGTTGTTACTGTCCAAGAAGATCATTGGATTGTAAATTTGTCGATTCCTTTTCTTCATTGTTATTTGCTTTTAAGGAGAACTGTCAGTAGTAGAGTAGATGATTCCTGTCCAAGTCTCTGACTTTGGGTTGATGGGCCCTTCAGAATTATTTTGAGAAAAATAAGTCAACTCGTTTTTGCAAGAGTTCAATCATTCTGTTCATCAAGTGGATAGATGGAGACGAAACTGTAAGGAAGCGGATTTGATCTCTTGTAAGCTTTCGTTTGAAAGTTTCCTCTGGTTTCTTCTTCTCTTTACAAGAGTGTATTTAACTCATTTTGCTCTTCTTCCTTTTTTTTTGTAGTTGTTTGCAACTTTTTCGTCAGTGTTCCAGAAAAGACATCCATTTGTTAGTCAAGAAGACAAAGAGGACTAACTTGTTCTGTCCTCTTTCTCCTTTTTATTTGATATAGCTCTTTCGTCTTCATCCCCTTCTGTAAAAGTTAATGTATACAATATACATATCTATATTGTTTGTTCTGTGAATTTTTGGGGCTGATAAAATATCGTTTAGCTGATCATTTCTTTCTTAACAGTAACCTCTGTGATTGTTTTCAGGACCAAAGTAGTAGCACAAGATAACTTTAAGCTGATCATGCTTCCATCTGAAGCTTCACTTTCTACTCAAAATTCCTTTCCATGTTCTTTATTTACTCAAAATGAGCCTATGATTGTCCTCTTGTAATTCTGAAGCAATAATTTCACAGGATTTTTTGCTTCCCTTTTTTCCAGATCCTAAAGAGCTAAGAGTGATTCGTTACAATTTATTTTCACATCCCCTTCATATTTTCATTGTCTAAACATTTGCTTCCCTCAAACTTGGCTCTGAGAATCTTGTTCTAATGACACTCCTTGATGTCTCTTTGAAAGCACATGTTAGGTATGACGCAAGGCATGGAGCCAAGTCCTGAGCGGTGGAAGTATGATGTGTTTTTAAGTTTCCGTGGAGCAGATGTGCGGAAGAGCTTTCTAAGCCATCTCTACAATTGGTTTAAAAGATGTGGTATAAGAACATTCATGGATGATGTGGAATTGGAAAAAGGAGAATATATTTCCCAGCAGCTACTGGAGCACATTGAAACCTCGAAGATTCTCATTGTTGTTTTATCAAAGGACTACGCATCATCAGCTTGGTGTCTGGACGAACTTGTTCACATTATGAAAACCCACAAAAGTAACCCCTCACAGTTGGTTTTTCCAATTTTCTTTAATACCAACCCGTCAGATATACGCAGGCAGAAAGGGTCATATGCTGAATCATTTTCTAAACACGAAAGGCGTTACCCATCAAACAAAATAAAGGATTGGAGAGAAGCTTTAACAGAAGTAGCAAATAAATCTGGGTGGGACATGAGATATCGGTCAGTTAGCTCCACACATCTATTCTGTTCCTTGATTCTCTTAATTTTTCTTTTGTCTAACAAAGTATGAGGCATCTATATACAGTTGAATAGATACACACTAGACTCATGTGGTGCAATTGAAACTGTATTTTCAGATTCGTTTTAAATAGCAAATACATTATGCAGGAATGAAGCAGAGTGTATCGAAGATATCACTAGAGAGATTCTCAAAAGGCTTCCCTGCCGGTATTTGCATGTACCGTCATATGCTGTAGGTATGAGATCGCGCCTAGATCGCATTTCTTCGCTACTGAGCATAGGTTCAGCTGAAGTCCGAGTTATAGGAATCTATGGAATGGGTGGGATCGGTAAAACAACACTAGCGAAGGTGGCATTTAACGAATTCTCACATCTTTTTGAAGGATCAAGTTTCCTAGAAAATTTTAGGGAATACTCCAAGAAACCAGAGGGGAGAACTAATCTGCAGCATCAACTTCTCTCTGACATTCTAAGGAAGAATGACATAGCGATCAACGGGCTTGATCATGCGGTAAAAGAAAGATTTCGCAGTAAACGTGTACTTATAGTAGTTGATGATGTTGATGATATACACCAGCTTAATTCAGCAGCGATAGATCCAAACTGCTTTTGGCCGTGGAAGTAGGATAATAGTTACAACAAGAAACATGCATTTGTTAAAGCAACTACGAGTGGAAGGAAGCTATTCACCAAAGGAGCTGGACGATGATGAAGGTCTTGAACTTTTGAGTTGGCATGCCTTTAGAACAAGTGAACCACCTAAAGAGTTTCTCACCTCTCGGAAAAAGTAGTTGCCTACTGTGCAGGTTTACCCTTGGCTGTGGAAGTCTTGGGTGCTTTTCTCTCATCGAGAGAAGCATTTCTGAGTGGGAAAGCACGTTGAGTCGTTAAAAAGAATCCCTAATGATAACATTCAAGCCAAACTTCAGATCAGTTTTGATGCGCTAAATAGCGTACAGAAAGATGTATTCTTGGATATTGCTTGTTTTCTTCATTGGGGTGGATAGAGACTATGTCGCCTGCATTTTTGATGGATGCAACTTTTACCCTGACATAGTACTCAGTGTACTGATGGAAAGGTGTCTCATTACAGTCTCTGGTAACAATATAATGATGAATGATTTATTACGAGACATGGGAAGACAAATTGTCCGAGAAAGATCTTACAAGAACTGTGGAGAGCGTAGCAGACTGTGGAATCCTGATGATGTCATCGATGTACTGACCAAAAAACAGGTAAGAAAAAAGATTCATATGCATTATTTGTCTCAAACAAAAACTATATAGATGACTTGGAATGACATATTTCTATTAATTGTTTGCTTTACTAATAGGGTACAAAAGCAGTAGAGGGACTCAGCCTGGAAGCCAAAGTCATGGATGTTCAGTACTTCGAGGTGGAAGCTTTTGCAAAGATGCAGGAGCTGAGATTATTACAACTTAGCTATGTAAATCTCAGTGGAAGCTACGAACATTTCCCTAAGGATCTACGATGGTTAAGTTGGCATAGGTTTATTTCAGAGTCTTTTCCAACAAACTTAAGCCTGAGAAGAGTAGTTGTTTTGGACATGCAGTACAGCAACCTTGAACGATTTTGGAAAGCACAAGCGGTACGTGGAAATATCAAATACACGCATAAAGCTATGTTCCTTTTTTTTATAATTTCATCATTCTCTTTCTCTCTTTTCTTGTAGCATCCTCAACCGGCAAATATGCTAAAATACCTCGATCTCAGTCATTCGGTCTACCTCAGAGAGACTCCAGATTTCTCTTATTTCCCAAATGTTGAGAAGCTGCTACTGGTAAACTGCAAAAGCTTAGTTATGGTTCACAAGTCAATTGGTATTCTTCACAAAAAGCTGGTACTATTAAATCTGAGCAGTTGCATTGAGCTTGACGCTCTCCCTGAGGAACTCTATAAGTTGAAGTCACTGGAGACTCTCCTTCTCTCGAACTGCTCAAAACTTGAGAGATTGGATGCTTTAGGGGCATTGGAATCCCTGACAACTCTTGTTGCAGATTTTACAGCTCTAAAAGAAATCCCCTCTTCGATCTATCAGCTGAAGAAATTGAAAAAGTTATCTCTTATTGGCTGCAAAGGAGTAGTGAGTGATGATATAGACAATCTATATTCTGTAAAGATTCCTCCTGCTTTTCTGTTGCTTCCAATCTCATTGAACGGTTTAAGCTGCCTGCGCACTTATCTCTAGCTTACTGCAATCTATCTGATGACATGATCCCGAAAGATATTGAGAGTTTATCTTTTCTCCAGGAGCTTGATTTAGGAGGCAACAATTTTTGCAATTTGCAAACGGATTTTGCTAGTCTAACAAATCTCCGTGATCTTCGTTTGAATGATTGCTCAAAACTTCAATCCATGCTTAGTTTACCTAGAAGCTTGCTCTTTTTTAACGGGAGAAATTGCATATCGTTGGAAAGAACTCCAGACCTTTCTGAATGCTCGGGTTTGTACACACTGGACCTCAATGACTGCCTCAGCCTTGCTGAGACCCCGGGATCCATAATCTTAAGATGCTCACTTTCACTTACATGAAAAGTTGCATTCTTGGAAAGTCTAATACTACAGTTAAAATGATGCTCGAGGTTCGTTTTATTCTACAGTCTAGACATATTAACGATGAAAAGGCCTAACTATAATTTGATCAATACGACACTATCCTGACCGTCCTTAATTAAATGGTTGGTGTTTGTAGAATTGGCTGAAGAGGAATCAAAACGGCGTTTATCTCCCAGGATACGGCCTTCCAAACTGGGTTAGCTGTAAGGCAGAGATGCGTTCATTCTCTTTTACAGTTCCTGAAACTCATAACTCTGATCCGGCGGTAGGGTTCACCGTATGGACGCGGTTCGTGTCTACGGTAATAGTCCCCCGGGGAATAGGGTCTATCACAGTGAAGAATCTTACCAGAGGCGGTACATGGATACATACCCCCGGGGAACAAATACCCTTCATACATTCCAACCTTTTGATCAATGATTTCCGCATAGAAACAGCGGACCTTATGGAAGTTGATGTGGTTTGTGATGATTGTACCACTATTCTCGAGACAGGGTTTGCTCTTACTTACAACGCAAGAGATTTAAGATTTGGTGATATCCAGAGTCCATACGATGACGATATCCTTTCTATATTGGTGGTGGTACGTATTTGCGCTGTCTTCGGTCAAAGTTTGAACAGGATTCGTTACACGCAGTTGTACATTACGCGCGTAATTCGTTGGATGGGGACAATGGGGTTATATCAGACCCATACGTTTGTAGCATTTTCCCGGAAATCTCCAGGTATGAACCTTCTTGGTGTAATCTCAAAGAACTTGCAATCACTTCTTTACTCTTATATAAGGTTTAACATTCCAGGAAGCAGAAAAATAATCAACCAGTCGTGGAGAAAAGCAATGGTAGACCTCGCAGGCAAGTAGATGGCACAAAATAAATCGTCTGCAATAATGTTTCTTGCAAGTGGTTCGGCTTTCATGGTCCTTGTTTGATCTTTTACTGATTTGGGTTTCAGGAAAGTGAGAATGGGTCTGAGGAAAATTTTGGGGGCGATCGGTTTGTTGGCACTTGCTGTGGTTCTTGGAAATATGGTAAACCCCTGCGCCTCATCCATCGCAAACCTGTCGATAAAGATGTGGAGAAAGATTGATCAGATAAGTCACAGTTTCTGCAAAAATGATGATGGATGAGATTTTGTAGTATTCGGTAGTGTCGGAGTTTCTATAAAGTATGATAATAGCGTATTCGGTAGAATTTGTATATGCAACATAAATAACTAGTGGAGTGCAAACCGAACTTCGTAACTCTTGTTAATAGGAAGAAACTATACTTTTGCCAATTCTGCAGCTGATTTACCTGTTGTGACCATCCACTTGAATTTGTGAAGCTCAAGTTGATGTCTTTCTTCACTTACATGGTTTTGATTGTAAGAAGCTCTAATAGGTTGAAGACATGACTGGAAACTCTCGTCCCTCTCATTCTGCTCGAAACTTGAGATTTCAAGAAGCTTTAGAAGAAATGGAATCCCTGACATCTCTTGTTGCAGGGTTGTACATCCCTACGGTAAATTCATCAAAATCATTCAAAAAACAAGAAAGTGAAAGTGGGTCACTGGATGAAGTTGACGACATGCATTCTGAAAATAGATAGCTACTCCTAATGTAATAGCATCTCTGGTCATTGAATAGTTTAAGCTGCATTAGAACATTTTTTCTTTATTAGGTTACAGCAATATAATCTGATTAATCGACTGCTCATGTTTTTAGGAGTTGTGTTGTCTAGATGATCTTGAGTTAGAGGGAAACATATTGAGTGATTGCTCCTTAGAATGCTCATGTTTGGAAATTGGAAACATTGTACCTCACCAACTACTTAACCTAGTTGAGACCCTTAGATTGAAACTACAAAAAAACCTTCCACATCAAAATGCTAGTGGTATACAACTGCAGGAAGAATGAACGAGACCATAGACAAACAAAGGAAATGCATTCATAAATTTGTTTTGGGTTTGCTCCATGCAAACATATTTGTTCTATATATTAAAACATTAGTTTTTTTTGAAATGTGGATGACGAGGAGGCGGAGAAGGCCGACTAATTCGTCGACATCTTGCTCGAGCATACGGAGAAGCTCCACATGGTCGAGACGGTCCAATTTCTATGTGCACCGTTTACCTGTTGGGGAAACACGAAACACGCGAATGCGCAGCGGAATAAAGTTCCCCGCACTTGTGTGAGCCTGTGAGGAAAAGACTTGAACTTGAATTATGGCACAGAAATGATCTAAGCAAGAAACTAAACGAGACACAATCTTTTTACGTGGAAAACCTCCTCGATGTGAGAAGGAAAAACCACGGGACCGTAGTCCACTCAAAATCCACTATATCAAATGTTTGAGTGTTACAACCACGTC
This sequence comes from Isatis tinctoria, assembly GCA_010577795.1. Lineage (NCBI taxonomy): Eukaryota > Viridiplantae > Streptophyta > Magnoliopsida > Brassicales > Brassicaceae > Isatis > Isatis tinctoria. The sequence goes on from VHIU01000574.1 coordinate 18,866, forward strand.
CTCCCTGTTCTACAGAACAGAACCAGAGACTAAGGCTCAAAGAGAGCAATCTCCAACACCAAGAGAACTCAACAAGAGAGCAATACAAGCTTACAAAAATAGCAGATACAAACGACCTCAGCTCACTAGGATTTCGGCAACCAGAGAACAATCCCACCGTACAAATCCAAGATGAACAAGTCAACAACACCTCTGCCAAATTTCAGCTCAATCAGAGAAGAACTCACCGTTGGATTTCCAAACACTCAAGACTGCAACTGCTGAAGAACTGTAGCGACCAGCTTCACTAAAACCCCGATTCACGAGAACCAACCGTTGAAACGACAATCCCACCGTTGAATCTCAAACCCACTGAGTCACGAAGCTTCCCACAAAATATCAGCCAGATCGGACCACTTTCGAGCCCTCGAACACAGCCCTGAAGAAACCAGACGAAAATTCCCTTCTTCTCTCCTTCTTGCCTCTCTCTTCTTTCTCTCTCTCTTTTAGTGTGTTTTGTCTATCTGTGTGTCTCCACCTAAAAAATTAGGTCACACTCACCTTATATAGGTCTCACAAATAAGAGACTTAAAAAATACCTTATAAGATATTTCATCACCAGACTTGAAAATTAACAAAGCAGACTTGAGAATTTTCACAGCAGACTTGAGAATTTTACACAGCAGACTTGAGAAAACAACACATCAGACTTCAGGTTTGATCTTCTCAACCAAACCCATGGTTTCCTCACACTAGGAGGAACACAACAAACTCCCCCTCCTCCGACTAGTTGGAGGAAACAGCCATCCCGGCTATCTCACGGCAAACCTCAAGCTTTTCCCTCGGCAATGACTTCGTCATCATATCAGCTCCATTATCATTCGTATGAACTTTTTCAAGTCCCACTTCCTTAGAAGCAATCACATCACGTATCCAATGATACCTCCTATCAATGTGCTTTGAACGCGAATGAAATGTAGAGTTCTTACCGAGACATATTGCGCTTTGACTGTCACAAAGCAACACATACTTATCTTGCTTGAAACCGATATCCTCACAAAAGTTCTTTGTCCACAATAACTCCTTGAGAGCTTCAGTTGCAGCTATGAACTCAGCTTCAGTGGTAGAAAGTGCAACACACTTTTGCAATCTTGACTGCCATGAAACAGCTCCGCTCGCAAACGTTATCAAATAACCCGAAGTAGATTTCCTGGAGTCAACATCTCCAGACATGTCAGCATCAGTATAGCTAACAATCAATGGTTCATTACCTCCAAAGGTAAGCTTCAAACCAGAAGTCCCTCGAAGATATCTCAAAATCCACTTCACAGCATTCCAATGTTCTCTTCCAGGATTGGAATTGAACCGGCTTACTACACCAACGGCGAAAGCTAAATCCGGTCTTGTACAGACCATGGCATACATCAAACTACCCACTGCAGAAGCATATGGAACTCTTGCCATATCTTCCTTCTCTGCATATGTCTTTGGACTCTGTTTACTGCTCAATCTAATGTGTGAAGCAAGAGGAGTGCTCACCACTTTAGATTTGTCCATGTGAAACCTTTTAAGTACTTTCTCAATGTACTTCTCCTGAGACAAGTGATCAATCTCTCAGCTCTGTCTCTCTCAATTCTTATACCAAGAATCTGTTTCACTGGACCCAAGTCTTTCATGGCAAAGGACTTGCTGAGCTGCTTCTTCAGCTCCTCAATTCTGCTCATGTCCTTGCCTACAATCAACATGTCATCAACATATAGCAACAAGATGATAAAATCATCATCCCCAAACACCTGAATAAATACACAGTGATCATCAGTAGTCTCCTTATAACCATGCTCCTCCATAACAGACTTAAACTTCATGTACCACTGTCTCGGTGCTTGCTTCAATCCATAAAGGCTTTTCTTCAGGCGACAAACTAAATCCTCTTCACCCTTTTTCACAAAACCTTCAGGTTGTACCATGTAAATCTCTTCCTCCAAATCTCCATGAAGGAAAGCAGTTTTTACATCCATTTGCTCAACCTCTAGATCAAGACTTGCTGCCAGTCCAAGTACAATCCGAATGGACTGCATCTTCACAACAGGAGAAAAAATTTCATCATAATCAATCCCTTCTTTTGGCTGTATCCCTTCACAACCAATCTAGCCTTGTATCGAGGCTGCAAACTGGTATCTTCATGCTTAATTCTGAACACCCACTTATTAAGCAATGCCTTCTTTCCCTTAGGCAATTTCACCAACTCAAATGTATGATTCTCTTCAAAAGAATCTATCTCATCACCAGCAGCACCAAGCCACTTATCTTTGTGTTCACATTCCATAGCTTCATCAAAGCTTTCAGGCTCTCCCCCATCAGTAAGTAACACATACTCACTAGGATCATACCTTGTCGACGGTTTTAGACCTCTCTCGGATCTTCTAACAATAGGAGGGTTCTCATTAGTTGGTGTCTCACCATGATCGTCACCATGATCACCAATACCATCTTCATGTGCGGGAGCATCTGCACCGGGTGTATCATCTTGAACCTCATCCTCGACCTGACCGTGGACAGATGTAGAAGGACTAGCCTCTAAATCGATCAAACTCTCATTACTCTGAGTTGGTTTTCCGGACTTGTCAATGTCCTTAATTGTTTGATCTTCCATGAACACAACATCTCTGCTCCTTATGAGCTTCTTATCAACGGGATCATAAAATCTGTATCCAAACTCATCCTGACCATAACCAATGAACACACACTGTCGTGACTTCATCTCAAGCTTCGATCTCTCATCCTTGGGAATATGAACAAATGCCTTACACCCAAACCCTCAAATGACCATAAGAAACATCCTTACCGGTCCAAACTCTCTCTGGAATATCACCCTCCAATGGAGCACTTGGTGATAAATTCAGCACATGAACAACTGTGCTCAAAGCCTCACCCCAGAAAGTCATCGATAAGCCTGACTGTGAAATCAAACATCTCATCCTCTCGACAATAGTCCTGTTCATCCTCTCAGCCAACCCATTCAACTGTGGAGTCTTAGGCGGCGTGAACTGATGCCTAATACCATGCTCTTTGCAATAAGCATCAAATGGTCCAGAATACTCACCACCATTATCACTGCGGATACACTTCAACTTCTTTCCCGTTTGTCTCTCAACCAATGCCACAAAATGCTTGAAATATCCCAGAACCTGATCTTTAGTCTTCATAGTGAAAACCCATGACTTCCTAGAATGATCATCAATGAATGTGACAAAATATGATGCACCACCAAGAGATTTTGTCTTCATTGGACCACACACATCTGAATGCACCAAATCAAGTACCTCAGATTTTCTAGAAGGTGCAGAAGACTTGAAAGAAACTCTGTGTTGTTTTCCATGCAAACAATGTGCACATCTTGGCAAGTGCAAACCAGAGATTCCTGGAATGACCTCCTTCTTTGACAACACAGACATTCCCTTTTCACTCATGTGACCGAGTCTCTTATGCCATAGCTCCATGGCATCAACATTCTCCACTGCATTAACAGCATCTTTGGAGACCTTAGCCTGCATCAAATAGAAAGATGAAAGCTTCTCACCTCGAGCCACAACCAGAGAACCACGTGAAAGCTTCCATTTACCACCACCGTGTAAACTGTAGAAACCCTCATCATCAAGTCTTCCTGTAGATATCAAGTTCATCCGTAAATCCGGAACATGCTTAACACCTTTAAGCATCAACCTAGTCCCAAGACTAGTCTCCAAGCATATATCACCAATGCCAACAACCTGAGCCAAACCATCATTACCCATCTTTACAGAACCATACTTACCTAGAGTATAGGTAGAGAACAAATCCCGCTGTGATGTAGCATGAGTAGTAGCTCCACTGTCAATCACCCAACTGGTGTCTTGGCATACATTAATGGCATTATCCTCAAGAAGAATGAGAAACTCATCTTGGGTGACTGTCACCCGATCTACTTCTTCTTGCTTTCCTTGCTGCTTGTCTTTCTTCAACTTCCAGCAATCTTTCTTCATGTGCCCTTTCTTATGACAGAAGTAGCACTCCATATTAGCAAATTTATTAGACTTGCTTCTGCTCCTGCTCTTGTCCTTCTTGGACTCTCTATGTGAACTTCTCCCCCTTGACTCAGTAACCAGAACATCTAAACGTGAGGAACTAGCATTTGACTGCCTTCTTGTCTCCTCATTCAACACACTGTTCTTCACTGAATCCATCGAAATGACACCCTTCCGACGCGGAGTTACAAAGAGACATTATGAATACCTCCCAAGAATCTGGTAATGTACCAAGAAGCCACAAACCGTGAATCTCATCATCAAACCTGATGCCCATATCAGACAACTTGTTGAGCAATCCCTGAAACGCATTCAAGTGATCTGTCATCGGAGTTCCATCCTGATACCTCAACTCATCAATCAACTTCTTGATCATAAGCATCTTGTTATTCCCGGTCTTCCGAGCATATAACTGCTCCAGCTTCAACCACAAAGAACGAGCATTAACCTCATTTTCAATATGATGCAACACATTATCATCAATCCACTGCCTTATCAAACCACACACTCGGCGATGCAGCAACTTCCATTCATCCTCTGTCGTATTATCAGGTTTCTCCTCCTGAAATACTGGTAGATGAAATTCTTTCACAAAGAGCAGATCCTCCATCTTGCCCTTCCATAGATGATAATTGTTGTTACCATTCAAGCTTATCATTCTGCCCATATTCTCCATCTTTTCCATCACTCACACAAGCAACCCAATAACTCAAAGTTATCCAAATCCAAAGCTCACACCTTAAGCTCTGATACCACTCTGTTGGGGAAAACACGAAACACGCGAATGCGCAGCGGAATAAAGTTCCCCGCACTTGTGTGAGCCTGTGAGGAAAAGACTTGAACTTGAATTATGGCACAGAAATGATCTAAGCAAGAAACTAAACGACACAATCTTTTTACGTGGAAAACCTCCTCGATGTGAGAAGGAAAAACCACGGGACCGTAGTCCACTCAAAATCCACTATATCAAATGTTTGAGTGTTACAACCACGTCCTCCCTGTTCCTACAGAACAGAACCAGAGACTAAGGCTCAAAGAGAGCAATCTTCAACACCAAGAGAACTCAACAAGAGAGCAATACAAGCTTACAAAAATAGCAGATACAAACGACCTCAGCTCACTAGGATTTCGGCAACCAGAGAACAATCCCACCGTACAAATCCAAGATGAACAAGTCAACAACACCTCTGCCAAATTTCAGCTCAATCAGAGAAGAACTCACCATTGGATTTCCCAAACACTCAAGACTGCAAAGCTGAAGAACTGTAGCGACCAGCTTCACTAAAACCCCGATTCACGAGAAACCAACCGTTGAAACGACAATCCCACCGTTGAATCTCAAACCCACTGAGTCACGAAGCTTCCCACAAATATCAGCCAGATCGGACCACTTTCGAGCCCTCGAACACAGCCCTGAAGAAACCAGACGAAAATTCCCTTCTTCTCTCCTTCTTGCCTCTCTCTTCTTTCTCTCTCTCTTTAGTGTGTTTGTCTATCTGTGTGTCTCCACCTAAAAAATTCACACTAACCTTATATATGTCTCACAAATAAGAGACTTAAAAATACCTTATAAGATATTTCATCACCAGACTTGAAAATTAACAAAGCAGACTTGAGAATTTTCACAGCAGACTTGAGAATTTTACACAGCAGACTTGAGAAAACAACACACCAGACTTCAGGTTTGATCTTCTCAACCAAACCCATGGTTTCCTCACACTAGGAGGAACACCAACATTACCTTGTGCTAAATAAAAACAAAAATATTCAGTATGTGTATTAAAGAATGCCTCAAAATGAAAATAAACACAACTGCAATGATTTAATAAAATATATTTATTTTCTAATGTGATCGGTAATACATATACTCATTTTTAGTTGAATTCTTAAGAAATTTTGCAATCCCATATTTAAATTTCTAATGTGATCGGTAAAACATTAGCGAGTAGAAATTGTTTTTTTTCGATACCAATTGTTTTTTGCATGATTAACCACTAATAAAAACAAAAAAGTAAAAAATTTTGAATAGAAATCTTTGTTTTTTTTAGAAAATTACCACAAAAAAAACACGAAGTTGGTTTGACCAAGCCAATACCAATACCTGGTAATTATTAAAAAAAAAGTATATTTTTTTTTTGCATATATTGATAAAAATCGTAATAACAAAAATATCATATAAATTAATTTATGACACTTAAGCCAAAAACATGCCGCAAAAAGAATAGCATAACACAAAGCTTTGCTTTATGAGATAACCTTTCCTCTTGGTTCTAGTTGATATTGCTTAAGCAAAACCAAGAGCCCATTGATAGGACCTTTTTCTTTTCTTTCTAAACACTTTGTTTCCCAGGTTTTCTTCTACATTGATCCTGAGTTTGAGACTGATCCAAGAATGGACGGAATCAATAACCTGATTTTGTCTTACACTTTCTTTAAAGTGTCCGAGGAAAATACTACAGATACAAACAGCTCTGCTCCAGTTAGAAACCATTAACAAAAAGTATCTATTTGTTAAGAGAAGCTAATGTTGTCATTGTGGCATACCTATGCAAGAACAAGAGTCTCCCTTAGTTTTAACAATAAAATTTTCCATTTTGGGAAATTGTTTTACTATTATTTGTTTAGAATCCACATGACAGACAAAGAATTGCAGTAATGTTGGTAAATTGAATTTGCTAGAAACTCACGACCTTTGTTTTGTCTAATTTTATAGGTGTCTTGTTATGCAATTTTTCTGCTAGTTTTGTGCTTCGGTTATTTTAAGTAAACATGAATTTTTATTAGATACGGCTGAAGTCAAAGCAACTTTACAACGATGGTAAATAATAGAAAAGTAATCACTGACGAAGTTGAGCAACAAACGAAAGAGAGAGAGAGACACAATTAATAACTCCAAACTGGTCAAAAATCTCAACCAAAACAGAGAAAACAAACGCTTAGTGATGGGGTTGGGGTTTGAAAGTCTGTAACCAGTTGTTGAGGCGGTCCATAGCGGACAAGTCCACCTTCTTGGGGAAATTGGGGAAAGTAACAGCTTTGGGTTGTGGTCCCACCACCACTCGAAGCTTAAGCCCAGCCTCACAATAACCGGACCTTGAGGTTATGAAATAATGAACTCCTGGTTCTGTGAGCCTAACAAGATCGTGTCCTGTCTTGTGCACGGCCACAGGAGACGTTGGATCGCAGGTTAAGAACTCAAGATCACCGCTGATTTCATAGACGTCGTTGACTTTGTTGTCGTATTCGAAAAGCAGATTATCTCCAACATGAAACTGTTTCTCCTCACTCCACTTGTTGTAGAAGTCACTGTAATGGAGTTTCCATCCTTCTGAGTCTCCGACCTTGTAGTGTTTCCGACAGGAAGGATCTTGCTCGGTGGTGGTGGAGGAACCGGACGTGAAGGGTCATGGATGACAAGAACCTCGAGCTTCTGTCCCCGTACGCATTGACCTTGATTTGAGGTGATGAAGTAGTGAAAACCTGTTCCGTGAGAGTCACGACATCGTGTCCTGTGTTATAGACGGCTTTAGGAGAAGAATAGTCGCATAGCTGGTATTCCAAAGAGCCAGAGGCTTGAGTAACGTCGTTGATGCTTGGATCGTATTCGAAGACGAGAGAATCTCCCACGTGAAACTCCTTATGGTCGGCATCGGCCCAAGCGTAATAGACGTCGTCCTTGGTAGTCCATCCCGGAGTCTCCGACTTTGTAGATCCTCGCCGAGCAGCAACCCAAGAGCACCGTGAAGCTCATCATCATAAGGAACACGAACCTGAAGATCCTCGTTCTTGTTGCCATCATCTATCGAAGACGAACAAGAAATACAAATACGATCGACGGAAGAAAGTTCTGGAAGCAAATCTCGAACTCGCTGAATCAGAAAGCGTTGATGAATGTGTGAATGAGACGAAGGAGAATACCGAAGCCCTCCTTTTATAAGGTTTTACGAAACCTAATTCTCCATTTTTTACGATATTATTTCCTTTTTTAATGATCTAAACCGTTTGAAAAAATACATCCAATATGGAAAAAGAACGAATAACGCTTCAAAATTGTATATGATCTCTAGTTTTTTTCCAATTTCGTCCAAAATCTTATCCTTGGTCACAAGGAACAATTTGATGATATCTATTTTCATTTTTGGAAGTAATGAATACAACCGACTCTAAATATTTAATTTTGTTGTTTCTTTTTAAATTCCTCAGAAATCGACGGGTCAGATTTCGTTGAAAAGTAAAGTATAGTGGGCTTTCTAGATTTGATATGTGTATTAAATAACTCTTTTTAATGTTTTTTTTTTTGTCACAAATTGGTTTACATTTAGAAACATGTATTATTCTTATAATTCTTTTATCAAGACCATAAAAGTTTTTTTTTTTTCCCTTTCTTTTATTGTTCTCGAACTTACAATATCCACACCTAACACTTTCAGTCTCTGGTAAAGGAGAGTGGTTCTCTATAAATAAAAAATTGGCATATCTCTATTTTACATTCTAGAATGTAATAACCTTTTTTCAATTTTTTGTTGAAATAAGATCAAATTTAATAAGCTGAATGAGCCCTGAGCCAAGTTTCCAAACTTATCCAAAACTCCAGAAACTGATGAACTGAATTTTCCAAATTCAAACCACACCAAATTATAAAATAACTCGAATGGACTAAAAATTATATATTACAACCAAACATGAATCGAACCAAACTGAACCTGTATAAAGATTACCTGAAAGGGTTTTATATTTCTAAACCTGAAAACCCAAAAATTTGAACCTTCTGAAACCGAATATGAACGCCTAGATCTAGTCGAATGTATCCAACCACTTAATCTAATGAATCACATTAAAATTTTGATTCGTATTTATGCTTTATTTTTCTTAAATTTTAAAGTTTTTTTTATTTAATTATGTGTTAATCTTATGTGTATTTACATTTTATTTTTATTAGCTTTTAAGTTTTTTTCATTAATTGACGTGGCAGCTTTAGATTAACTAAAAAAAACAGATGCGTCACCTTTAGATTAACTCAAAAAACTGATGTCAACACATGAAAAGACATTGTGTTTGGAAGTTGGTTTTTGACTTTGACCAAGCTAATTCTAAAATTTGGTAGTTTTTTTAAAAAATAGTATACTGTTACGAATGTCAAAAACAAACGGCGCCGAAAGAAACGAATTATTTGCGTCTGTGGAGCCCACCGTCACTATTTGCACAGTAATTCATTTTCTATATATACGATCGTTTCGATCATTGTGAAATTACACCTTCTTCAATAACAACATTTTCAACAAGAGAATTCTCTCTCGACTCTTCTTTCATATCTCAGTATCATTTATTTCGCGGGTAATAAATTTTTGTATTTATTTATTATTTCCGATATAATAAATTATCATTATTATTATAACACGTTATCAGCACGATCGTTCTACGATATGGGCTATATATATATGTAATATTTACTCTGTTATAATGGCTGGGATACCCGCCTATATAATAATTTATTATTATTGTAATGGTTGTTTAACGTACCATTATTTACTTAATATTACCGTGGGCCGTTTGTCGCCTCGTTATTTAATTTACCTGCACTATATCATGGCTGCTAAAAGCACCATAATTATTTATTTACTGTTAATGTTATAATGGATGACTGAGCCACCTGTATAATTTTATTGTTAATGTTATAATGGATGGCTGAGCCACCTGTATAATTTTATTATTAATGTCATAATGGATGGCTAAGCCACCGCATATTTATTTATTGTTTCAATGTGGATGATTGAATCACCATAATATTCTGATTATATATCTGTTTATATTATAATTGTTATAAATTAAATATGCATATTTTTGTGTTCAAAATAAGATTGCGGTCTCATTTATTCCTCAGGCGAATAAATCTAGACTCATATCAACGTACATCTCCAGGAACCTCTGTTCTGTTAAAGAGGACCTTCTTGTCCAACTGGGAAGAAGTAGTACGGATTTAATCAAAAATTCAGTTTTTCCGGTAGCCTTTTCATAACGGTCACAAAGATTTTTTCACAAAATTTTTACTCCCCAACGGCTACATCTAACGGCTAGTGAACAGTATTTCGATCTATAAATACACTCATCCCTCACTCATTTCATTTCACTCAACAATTTCTTCTACTCCCAAACATCTTTCTCTCGATTTTATTTTGTAAGAATGATGAAAATGATGATTCGTTTGTTTTTATTTTTCTGTTCAATTTTTATTTCTGCATCGATTTACCTTTTTGCACAGAAGATTCTAATCGGGCAGATTTTGCCACAAATGTTGTTTTACTTTTTTATGCATCATTTTTATTTGTAATCGCTTGTATTATTCATGTAAACGGCTCATTTTAAATGAGTTATTATTATTACTGCACTAATAAAAAATTTATGATTTTGTTTTTTTTTTCGGAAAATTCAAATGGCAAATATTGAGAAACTCCAGTTTCCAACTCTCAAAGTCACTGGTTCAAACTACATTGCATGGACCACTGATATCGAGCTCCACCTACAGTGCGAGAAAATCTCTGACACCATAACGGAGAAAAATATATCGCCTTCACACGAAAAAGCTAAGGCGATAATTTTTCTAAAGAGACACCTCGATGAAAATCTAACGCATGTTTATGCGAATGTAAAAGATCCCAATGAACTCTGGAAAGCTCTTAAAGAAAGGTTCGACAACCAAAGGGAGATAACTTTTCCCCACGCACTCGATGAGTGGACGAACCTAAGGTTCCAAGATTTTGAAAAAGTTGAGACATATAATTCCACTATGTTGAGAATAGTGGCGCAATTAGAATATTGCGGTAAACCGGTCACAGAAGCAGAAATGCTTAATAAGACCTATCTCACTTTTCATAAAAATCATTATGTGTTGCAAGAGCAATACAGGATCCGGGGATACAAATGGTTCTCCGAGTTGATTGTGGCGCTCATGATAGCGGAGAAGAATAATGAACTTCTCATCAAAAACCACAACTCTCGACCCACATGAGCCAAGGCATTCCCTGAAGTGAATGTAACGGCTGTGGAGAAACCCGAAAGAAAATATCAAAACAATCGGGGTCGTGATCGTGGTCGTGGTCGTCGATTTAATCGAGGACGTGGGAATAATTATAACTCACAAGGGAGAAAGCCATACAGATGGGTCCGATCCGAACAATTCCCAAAGGGAAAAGAACTCCAAGGGAGTTCCACCCAGAAACAAGAAAATGTATGTTTCAGGTGCGGATCTAAGGGCATTGGTCCCACGTATGTCGAACTCCTCCACATCTCTGCAAGTTGTACCAAGAGTCAACTAAAGGCAAAGGGAAAGAAGTGAACCTTACAGAACACTTTGAGGGTACAACGTACCTCGATTCCGCCGATTTTGAGATCGACCTCGATGAGACCACAATAGTGGGAAATTGAGATGCTTGTAATGAGATTACTGAATAAAGTCTCAAAAATTAAGCCATGTATAATTATTGTATTTCACTATTTGCTTCATGAATAATATTGTGTCTACAACAAAATTATTGTATAATTATTATATGACTTTATGAATCAAATTTACCTTCTATTTTATTTATGTTTTTGTTGATTACAGAAATGGATCTCAAAACAAATGGAACAACATCCAAGAAAAGAATTCGAGAAATTCTTATACCAGATAGTGGAACAACACACACTATTCTGAGACAAAAGAGATTCTTCTCTGATATAAAACAAAAAAGAATCATTGTTAATACAATATCGGGTCCTGCAGACCTGATTGAAGGAAGTGGTAAAGCAAGCTTTACACTACCTAATGGAACAAAGTTTTCCATAGATGATGCCTTGTATTCTCCAAATTCTAAAAGAAATTTGTTGAGCTTTAAAGACATATACCTTCAAGGATATGATACTCAGTCTGCAGCTGAGGATGGAAAGAAGGTTATGTATATAACTTCAGATGAATCTGGCAAAAGGCATATATTGGAAACATTCCCAAAACTTCCTTCCGGTTTGCATCATACTTATATAGATGCAATCGAATCAAATCTTGTGATCAAAAGAAATCCTGAGGATTTCACATTGTGGCATGATCGCCTTGCCCATCCAGGCACCACAATGATGCGCAAGATCATTGAAAGCTCACATGGTCATTCACTGAAAATCCAAGAAATATATCATGGAAATAAAATGACATGTGTAGCATGCTCTCTTGGCAAATTGATCATAAGGCCATCACCAACCAAAATTGATAAAGAATCACCAAAGTTCCTTGAAAGAATTCAAGGTGATATTTGTGGACCAATACACCCATCATGTGGACCATTCCACTATTTTATGGTATTAATTGACGCATCCAGTAGATGGTCACACGTTTGTCTATTATCATCTCGAAATATGGCATTTGCGAGATTTCTAACTCAGATAATCAAACTGCGAACTCAGTTTTCTGATTATCCCATTAAAAGAGTTAGGTTAGACAACGCTGGTGAATTCACATCCCAAGCATTCAATGATTATTGTATGGTGATGGGAATTGAAGTTGAACATTCCGTTGCTCATGTCCATACACAAAATGGCTTGGCTGAATCATTAATTAAACGTCTGCAATTGATTGCAAGACCATTGATCATGAGATCAAAACTTCCAACATCAGTATGGGGACATGCCATTTTGCATGCAGAAGCACTCATTCGGATAAGACCAAGTGCTTACCACAAATATTTCTCACTCCAATTAGCATTTGGTCGAGAACCAAACATTTCCCATCTCAGAATCTTTGGTTGTGCAGTGTATGTGCCTATAGCACCACCACAACACACAAAAATGGGACCACAAAGAAGGTTGGGAATATATGTTGGTTGTGATTCTCCATCAATTATACGATACCTAGAACCACAGACTGGTGATATTTTTACGGCGCGTTTTGCCGATTGTCACTTTGATGAAAAAGTATTCCCGGTTCTAGGGGGAGAAAATAAACAAGTAGGCAAGGAAATCAAGTGGAGTGTACCATCCTTGTTACACCTTGATCCTCCTACAAAAGAGTCAGAACTAGAAGTTCGACGAATTGTGCATTTGCAAAGTATAGCAAATCAGCTACCAGATGCATTTGCGGATACCAAAACCGTAACAAAATCTCATATACCAGCTGCAAATACCCCTGCTCGTGTTGAAATACCACAAGAACATGGGAAAGCAGACAATACACGTGAGTCCAAAAAAAAGCCTGAAGCGTGGCAGACCTGTGGGTTCTAAGAATAAGAATCCTAAGAAACAAAAGGAAGCTGAAATGCATGAAAACCCCAAAGTAGCAGAAAGTACTTTGGAGGAAATAAATCACGAGACTCAAAATGATGTAGAACATCAAGAGCCAGAAGAAAATCATGAGATTTCTATCAATTACATCCATAACAGAAAAATATGGAAAAGAAAAGAAATAGAAGATCTCGATGATGTTTTCTCATACCTCGTATCAAAGGAAATAAATGAAGAAAACGAGGATCCAGAGCCAAAATCTGTGTATGAATGTCAAAAGAGACATGACTGGAAAAAATGGAAAGATGCCATACAAGCTGAACTGGATTCACTTAATAAACGAGAAGTATTTGGATCTATTATGCTCACACCTGCAGATGTGAGACCAGTTGGATATAAATGGGTTTTCGTTCGGAAACGAAATGAGAAAAACGAGATCATGAGATATAAAGCTCGTCTCGTAGCCCAAGGTTTCTCACAAAGACCTGGAATAGACTACGAGGAAACGTATTCTCCTGTTATGGATGCAATCACGTTTAGATTCTTGATGAGTCTAGCGGCTGATGAAAATCTAGAAATGCGTCTTATGGATGTCGTTACGACATACCTATATGGATCATTAGATACAGATATCTACATGAGAGTTCCTGATGGATTTAAGATGCCAGTAGCATTGAGTTCTAAACCAAAAGAATTATGTCCAATAAAACTGCAAAGATCATTATATGGGCTAAAACAATCTGGACGTATGTGGTATAATCGTCTCAGTGAGCATTTAAAAAAAGAAGGATATGTAAATGATCCTATATGCCCATGTGTTTTTATCAAGAAAACAATATCTGGATTTGTGATAATCGCAGTATATGTTGATGATCTAAACATTGTTGGAACTCATGAAGAAATCCAAAAAGCATCAAATTATTTGAAAGGAGAATTGAGATGAAAGATCTCGGGCAGACAAAGTATTGTCTTGGCCTTCAGATTGAGCATTCTGAAAAGGGTATATTTGTGCACCAATCCACATATACCAAAAGAGTGTTAAAAAGATTTAACATGGACAAGGCAACTCCACTCAGTACTCCCATGGTCGTGAGGTCACTTAATATTGAAAATGATCCATTCCGACCACATGAGGAAAACGAAGAGATACTTGGTCCTGAAGTACCATATCTAAGTGCAATCGGAGCTCTGATGTACCTTGCAAATTGCACACGGCCTGATATATCATTTGCTGTTAATCTTTTGGCAAGAATAAGTTCGTCCCCTACGCGAAGACATTGGAATGGAATTAAACATGTTTTCCGTTACCTTCAAGGGACCACTGACTTAGGATTATTTTATCCTAAAAATTCAAAAGGTAAAATGGTCGGTTTTGCAGATGCAGGATACCTATCGGATCCACACAAAGCCCGATCACAAACGGGATACGTTTTCACGATCGGAGGCACTGCTATATCTTGGCGTTCTCAGAAACAGACACTGGTGGCTACTTCCTCGAATCATGCCGAACTTATTGCACTCCATGAAGCAAGTAGAGAATGTGTCTCACTAAGATCAATAAGCCGACACATCCTATCAAGCAGTGGGGAAGGGAATGTCCTGAAATCAGACTTGTATTTATTCTATTAGAGTCGTGATGTCGAGATAAGACAATCATATGATATTGGATGGTTATAATGTTTTGCTAGAAGCCGCTTATAACTTATGAGTTATGAACTCATTACCATTATCATATGATCCTATAGGGTCACACACCTAAGCAAACTGGATATTATAAATTGGGTTTTGATCATTAGAGTAATGATTATGATCAACGTATATAAGATATACGTCGATATCGACTTTCTGTGAGGGTGTCGATCGACACCAATGGTGGGTGTCGATCGACACTTGTTCGGTCACGACTTCTAGAA
Source organism: Isatis tinctoria (assembly GCA_010577795.1). Taxonomy (NCBI): domain Eukaryota; kingdom Viridiplantae; phylum Streptophyta; class Magnoliopsida; order Brassicales; family Brassicaceae; genus Isatis; species Isatis tinctoria. Next base: position 34,065 of record VHIU01000574.1, read on the forward strand.
GTATTGACTTTTGGATGGTGTCGATCGACACCAATTAGGTTGGTGTCGATCGACACCTGTCGGCAACTCCAGCCTATATATATGATATAAGGGCTGCTCGAGTTATATACGCAAAAACACATTAGAAGTCATGTTTGAGACTTAAGAGAAGTCTCAGAAAACACAGAAAACGTAGAGAAACTCCGATTGCGAATCGTTCGCTCCGGCACTAGCATCCCGTCGTCCAGTTTGTGTGCGTGTGGACTTCTGTAGAGGCGCAGCACTTGAGGCGCTTCACATCTCGATTACCTGATCTTCTTCCGCTGCAAATCTTCAGGTATGTTCGAGATTTAACATATATTCATCGTAGATTCAATTGGCACAAGATCCGTGGTTTAGGATTGTTGTTAGGGCTGTTTTAATTCGATTAAAACCTGAACGAAATCCATCAGTGGTATCAGAGCGGTGTGCTTCTATTGAATCTGTTGAATTTTGTTAAAATCACCTGTTAAAATCGTTTTGACGAAGAACGCCGTTCTGGGTTCTTCGGTGTCGACCGACACCAATTCGGTGTCGATCGACACCACTACGATTTTCACATAAAAACTGTTTTATTGAATCTGAAGCATGAAATTGAATTAGTTGAATTCAAATCGTGATATATATGATATATAGGATTGCATGCTAGATTTGTTATGTTCAAAATCGTTTTTGCTGCATAAATCGTTCGTTTTTGGTTTGTGCGAAACGGGTGTCGATCGACACCATGTGAGTGTCGATCGACACCGATCGGGTTTTTCGCGTGGACTTTTAGGTCACGATCGAAGATCGTGTTTCCAATCGGTTCATCGCGATTGGTCAATTGGATTGAACCGGGTAATCGCAATCGGTTCAAGCGGTAAATCGGTTATCGTTCTTTAACTGATTTGGTTGGTGTCGACCGACACTAATGTAGTGTCGATCGACACCGGTCGGATATTTGCAAATTGATTCGATCGGTTTAATCGGTTAAATAGTTTATCGCGATTGAACCGGATCGGAATCTGTCGGTCAACACAAACCAGTTGTGTCGATCGACACTGATCTGGTGTCGATCGACACCATTCCAGAATTTGCGATCCTAACTTGTTTAACTTAAGAAAATTTTAAAGGTTTCAAACAAGTTAAAATATCTAGGATATATAATTGATATAAACTAGATTTAAGGTTCAGTTCCTCAAACATAATATTAAGCTTTTAAATATCTTCCCAATCTTGTCAACTGTCAAGGCTCGTTTCATTGTGTGATGGGTCTGCCAAAGCAGGGTGTCCGCAATTACATGAGTGAGGCAGGTTGTAATCGTTACTACGGACTTAAAAGATTGGTTTGCTTAACTGGGCTATCAAAATAGTTTTGGGCTCAGAGATATAGGATCGGATTTGATATAAGATATTAATCCGAGACAAGAATTATATATGATATAATTAGCAAAGTGTTGCTTACCTAAATAGCTAAAGTTTGGGCGATGGGCCAAAGCTCACTCAAATTTTTGTGAAATATGGATCTTGGATCATTATATTCAATTGAGGAAAATTGTTTTGAATATAATGTGAGTTTCTTAATTGTTAAGATTTCTCATTTCTTGAACATCAAAACTAAACTCTCATTTTGTGTTTTTCAGCAATGGCTAGCTCCCCTCACAGAAACACATTCTCGCTTCGATCCGTCCTTGAGAAGGACAAGCTTAATGGATCGAACTTCCTTGAATGGTATCGGAACTTGAGAATTGTTCTCAAACAGGAGAAAAAGGAATATGTCCTTGAAAAGGTTCTCCCTGAGAAACCGAAGTCCAATGCCGGACACGCTGAAAGGAATGCTTGGGAGAAGCATTCTAATGATGAGGTCGATGTGAGTTGTCTCATGCTGGCTACCATGAACTCGGACTTGCAGAAGCAATACGAGAACGTGGTGTCACCTGTTGAGATGATCACTAGCCTGAAAGGGATGTTTCAGGAGCAAGCACGAACTGAGAGATACCAGACGGTTAAGTCTCTCATTGAGTGCAAGCTACCAAAGGATGGTCCAGTTAGCCCACATGTCATTAAGATGATGGGTTATATTGATAACTTGGCAAAACTGGATTGTCCTCTTAGCCAAGAGTTGGCTACGGACATCATTCTGCAGTCGTTGCCATCAAGCTTTGATCAGTTTATCATGAACTATAACATGAACAACATGACAAAGACTTTGACGGAACTGCATGGCATGCTCAAAACAGCTGAGCCAAACATCAAAAAGGGCACCCCTAATGTACTTATGGTACAAGGGGGTAAAAAGTTTAAGAAACATGCTAAGGGTAAAGGAAAAGCTAAGGCATTCCCGATTGAGAATCAGGATAAGCCTGAGACTTCTTCCAAACCCAAACGCGGCCCTACTGATGCTGATAAATGCCATTACTGCAACAAGTCTGGGCATTGGAAGAGAAATTGCAAAGAGTATCTGGGAGATCTAAAGAACTCGAAGAAGACGTATGAGACGACTTCTTCAGGTATCTATGTTATAGAAGTAAATGTTACTACTTCAGGTTCTAAGTCTTGGGTATTAGATACCGGCTGTGGCGCTCATATTTGTACAAATATGCAGGGTCTAAGCAACAGTAGAACGCTGGAGAAGGGACAAGTGGACCTACGCGTTGGGAATGGAGCAAGAGTTGCTGCATTGGCCGTAGGAACTTATCATTTGTCTTTGCCGTCAGGCTTATCTTTGGAATTGAATAATTGCTACTATGTACCTGCTATAAGCAGAAACATCATTTCTATTTCTGTTTTGGATTTAGAAGACTTTCATTTTTCGATTAAAAACAAGTGTTGTTCTTTTGATCGTAATGAAATGTTTTATGGTAGCGCTCCATTAGAGAATGGACTTTATATTCTTAACCAATCTTTGCCTGTCTATAACATAAGTACTAAACGGTTAAGAACCAATGACTCGAACCCCACGTTTCTCTGGCATTGTCGTTTGGGCCACATTAATGAGAAAAGGATTCAAAAGCTTCATAATGATGGGCTTTTAGACTCATTTGATTTTGAATCATTTGAGAAGTGTGAATCCTGCTTAATGGGCAAAATGACAAAGGCCCCTTTCAACAAATTTAATGAAAGGGCCGGTGACCTATTGGGCCTTATACATACCGATGTATGTGGTCCAATGAGTGTTAGTGCTAGAGGAAACTTTCAGTACTTCATCACGTTTACTGATGATTTCAGTAGATTTGGTTATGTCTATTTAATGAGACATAAATCGGAATCCTTTGAAAAGTTCAAGGAGTTCCAAAATGAAGTGCAGAACCAACTTGGCAAAAGTATTAAAGCTCTTCGATCAGATCGTGGAGGTGAATACTTAAGCCAAGAGTTCAGTGATCATCTGAGTAATTGTGGAATTGTTTCACAACTCACTCCTCCTGGAACACCTCAGTGGAATGGTGTATCTGAAAGGAGGAATCGGACTTTATTAGATATGGTTCGATCGATGATGAGTCAAGTAGATCTTCCATTATCCTTTTGGGGATACGCTCTAGAAACGTCTGCGTTTACGCTAAACAGAGTTCCATCAAAATCAGTCGAGAAGACGCCATATGAGATGTGGACTGGAAAAGTTCCAAGTTTGTCTTTTCTTAAAATTTGGGGTTGTGAAGCTTATGTCAAACGGTTGATATCTGATAAGCTTGAACCCAAATCTGATAAGTGCTACTTCGTTGGTTATCCTAAGGAAACCAAGGCTTACTACTTTTACAACCGTTCTGAGAACAAAGTGTTGTTGCTAAGAACTGTGTTTTTCTTGAGAAAGAATTTCTTTCCAAGAAGAACAGTGGGAGTAAAGTACAACTCGAAGAAGTTCGAGAATCACAGGAGCCTGCTCAACCTGTCGAGGAAGAGCAGCGACTGGATCTACAAAGAGTTGTAGAGCCCGAGCTGGATCTACAAAGAGTTGTAGAGCCGAGCCTGTGATGCCAGAAGTTCGCAGATCCGAAAGGATTCGTCAAGAGCCCGAGAGATATGGATTTCTCGTGACTAATTGTCATGATCTCTTGATCATTGACAGTGACGAACCTGCGACTTTCGAAGAAGCAATGATGGGCCCTGACTCCGAAAAGTGGTTTAAGGCCGCTGAATCCGAAATCGGTTCCATGTCACAAAACCAAGTATGGACTTTGGGTGATTTACCTGATGGTGTAAAAGCCATTGAGTGTAAATGGGTCTTCAAGAAGAAGATCGATGTGAATGGAAACGTTCAGATTTACAAAGCTAGGTTGGTGGCAAAAGGTTTCAAACAAGTTCAAGGTGTTGACTATGATGAAACCTATTCCCCAGTCGCTATGCTTAAATCTATTCGGATTCTCCTAGCAACAGCCGCTCATTATGATTATGAGATTTGGCAAATGGATGTGAAAACAGCTTTCCTTAACGGGATTCTGGAGGAGGATGTGTACATGACACAACCTCCGGTTTCACTAATCCTGATGCTGCTGGGAAAGTATGCAAGCTTCATAAATCCATTTATGGATTGAAGCAAGCATCTCGGAGTTGGAACCTACGTTTTGATGAAGCAGTTAAAAAGTTTAACTTCATCAGAAACGAAGAGGAACCTTGCGTTTACAAGAAGACTAGTGGGAGCGCAGTTGCATTTCTCGTACTGTATGTAGATGACATACTTCTCATAGGAGATGATATTCCATTACTTCAGTCAGTAAAGGACTGGCTCGGAAGTTGTTTCTCGATGAAAGACATGGGCGAAGCCGCCTATATTCTTGGAATAAGGATCTATAGAGATAGATCAAAGAGGGTGATTGGACTGTGCCAGGACACTTATATAGATAAGGTTCTACACAGGTTCAACATGCATGATTCAAGAAGGGCTTGCTTCCGATGTCTCATGGCATTACTCTCAGCAAGAAGCAGTGTCCTTCGACACCTGCTGAGCGAGAGCGCATGAGTAGGATTCCTTTTGCTTCTGCAGTAGGATCTATTATGTATGCCATGCTTTGTACTCGTCCAGATGTTGCTTGTGCTTTAAGCATGACGAGTCGATACCAGTCAGATCCCGGTGAGAGTCACTGGACTGCCGTCAAGACTATCCTAAAGTATTTGAGAAATACCAAGGATAAGTTCTTGGTTTATGGAGGATGTGATGAGCTTGTAGTGAGTGGTTATACGGACGCCAGCTTTCAGACAGATAGAGACGATTTTCGATCTCAGTCTGGTTACGTCTTCTGTCTGAATGGAGGTGCAGTTAGTTGGAAGAGTCCAAGCAGAGCACCGTGGCGGATTCGACGACCGAGGCTGAATACATCGCTGCTTCGGAAGCGGCGAAGGAGGCTGTTTGGATTAGGAAGTTCATTACTGAGCTTGGTGTGATTCCTAGCATTTCTGAGCAGTGGCATTGTTTTGTGACAACAATGGAGCCATAGCTCAAGCTAAGGAGCCCAGATCACACCAGAAATCCAAACACATTGAGAGGAGATATCATCTGATTCGTGATATTATTGAGAGAGGCGACGTCAAGATCAGCAGAGTTCCGACAGACGAGAACGTTGCTGACCCGTTGACTAAGCCACTTCCACGACCAAAGCATGAGAGTCATGCTGCTGCTATAGGCATTAGATTCCTTAAGCATTAATCTTGTTTTAGTGGGAGTTATCATATTATGTTTGATGTTCATGTAAACATACATTTGGTTATGTTTTATTTAATGAAATTGTTTCATTGTTATTTAATGGTGTTATTAAATAATTGTCCAAAAGTAATTTATGGCATTCTTATAGATCATCAAATACGTGATTTGATCATGAAACTCTATAAGTGATAGATGACATAAATTATTTTCGTCCATAGTCGAGGTTATTAAAATTGGACATTAATAACCGCGTGAGACTAGTATGTGAGGTGACTGATGACTAAGTTTCATGGAGTCATTAATAAGAGTATTAAAGTCAATCACATAGATATGTGTTAGAGAACACATGATCGGACATGACCCGCTAATGAGAACTCTACAAGATTGTTATATGAGTGTCATAAGAGTTTCTCATTACGACTATAGAGTATAGTCCTTAGACCTGAGTTCATCATGATTTCTTACATATGAATTGGTGTGCTTTGACCTTGTCAAACGTCAGCCGTAACTGGTGGCTATAAAGGCATTGATTGGGCATATTATGAAGTGTGTAGGGAACAGGGATGGAACAAGATGGAATTTGTCCCTCCCATATAACGGGAGATAAATATCTCAGGGCCTATCGAAGATTTGATACTGGAAATGCGTGGCCGCGCTCAAACGGATTGAATGTCAATCGTTTGTATTTTATCAGTATAAATCAGAGTTCGATAAACATGGTTTGGTTGATTAAGGATGACACGAGTTCTTGCCTTATGCCAGATCGAGATATAGAGACAAAGGGATTATGGGAATATTTGATTCCAGTACAAGTGGGAGATTGAAGGGAATGTCCTGAAATCAGACTTGTATTTATTCTATTAGAGTCGTGATGTCGAGATAAGACAATCATATGATATTGGATGGTTATAATGTTTTGCTAGAAGCCGCTTATAACTTATGAGTTATGAACTCATTACCATTATCATATGATCCTATAGGGTCACACACCTAAGCAAACTGGATATTATAAATTGGGTTTTGATCATTAGAGTAATGATTATGATACGTATATAAGATATACGTCGATATCGACTTTCTGTGAGGGTGTCGATCGACACCAATGGTGGGTGTCGATCGACACTTGTTCGGTCACGACTTCTAGAAGTATTGACTTTTGGATGGTGTCGATCGACACCAATTAGGTTGGTGTCGATCGACACCTGTCGGCAACTCCAGCCTATATATATGATTAAGGGCTGCTCGAGTTATATACGCAAAAACATTAGAAGTCATGTTTGAGACTTAAGAGAAGTCTCAGAAACACACAGAAAACGTAGAGAAACTCCGATTGCGAATCGTTCGCTCCGGCACTAGCATCCCGTCGTCCAGTTGTGTGCGTGTGGACTTCTGTAGAGGCGCAGCATTTGAGGCGCTTCACATCTCGATTACCTGATCTTCTTCCGCTGCAAATCTTCAGGTATGTTCGAGATTTAACATATATTCATCGTAGATTCAATTGGCACAAGATCCGTGGTTTAGGATTGTTGTTAGGGCTGTTTTAATTCGATTAAAACCTGAACGAAATCCATCAGTGGGATTTCCGAGATACGGAGCCAACAATCTTATATGAAGATAATGCTGCAGTGTTGCTCAAACGAAGGAAGGATATCAAAAGTGATAGAACGAAACATATACCTCCGAAGTTGTTCATGTACATCCAAGAACTCGAGAAGAATAAGGAAACTGAAGTAAGATATGTCAAATCATGCGACAACGCATCTGATCTTTTCACGAAATCATTACACACCACTATGTTCAGGAAGCATGAACATAGTATTGGAATGCGTCGTCAACAAGATCTCTGAGACAACCTTAATCAAGGGGGAGCTTACTCAATTGTACTCTTTTTACCTTACTATAGTTTTTTCCCACTGGGTTTTCCTAGAAAGGTTTTTAACGAGGCAACAAAGGCGTTGAGCAAAAAGCGATCGTGACATTGGTCTCCAAGGAGGAGTGTTACGAATGTCAAAAACAAACGGCGCCGAAAGAAACGAATTATTCGCGCCTGTGGAGCCTACCGTAACTATTTAATTCATTTTCTATATATACGATCGTTTCGATCATTGTGAAATTACACCTTCTTCAATAACAACATTCTCAACAAGAGAATTCTCTCTCGACTCTTCTTTCATATCTCAGTATCATTTATTTCGCGGGTAATAAATTTTTGTATTTATTTATTATTTCCGATATAATAAATTATCATTATTATTATAACATATACATCTTCTATTCTTGCAAGTATTTTGATAAAAATTGTAAGAACAAAAATATCGTAATTAATATATCTATTTTATTAATTTAGAATTGTAGAACTAACATGTCCTTAACGTGTTATATACAACATTTTTCACTACAATTTAATGAAAGTTTTAAAATTATTTCAGGATAATAGTGTTAAATTGATTTCTAACTAATTAATTCAACATATTTTTACTTTTAAATATAAATTAATGTTTATTTTTCTAATTAATATAGAATCTTACCGAAATATTTTTAAGCTCTTTCAATGTTGTATAATTATTTAAAATTTCGTAACTACTATTAATTTAATTAAATTTTTTAATCTATAAAACTAAATAAATGAAATCTTATGATATTATGTAACGATCCAATTCCTAGGGCACAGCAAGGCCCAATTGCCCAGCCAGGAACCCTAGGTATTTTACTATAAATAGACTCCTCCTCCTTTGTTTTTCTTCACAAAAACTCTAAAAGCATCGTTACTCTGCAGAAACCGAGCCGTCAAGTGTTAAAGTCGACGATCTGTCTCAGGAACCTTGTAGATCGCCCAACCCACCGTCAGATCGCGTCGAAGGTAACCAGAAACCATTTTCCGATCTGTTTTCTTATTGGCCGGATCGTAAATCGATCATATCTCTCTAACCGTGGCGTTTCTTGAAAATCTAAGGCCAACATCGGATTCAGGACGACGAGACGAAGCCGCGCCACCAAGCTTAGCCTCCGCCGCCGCCGCATGCGCCCCCACTCGCCGTCAGAAGGTCGGCGCGTCTCGCCCACACGTCTCACGCGCCACCGCAGCCACCCGCGCGTGACTCCCGCGCGCCACCATCTCCGCCGCCGCCGCGCCGCCGTCGCCGCTAGTGACTTTTCCCGTAAGCTCCGTCGCCGCCTTCCGTCGTCCGCCGCCGGTCACCGCCTTCCGCCGTCCGCTGTCGGGCGCCGCCGTGCCTCGCCGCCGCCGGTCGCCGGAGAATCGCCGGCGACTTGGCCGCCGGTTTGGTTGATCGATTCGCTTCAATTCGGTTTAATTCGATTTGATTCCGGTTCGGTTCGGTTTGGCCGGTTTAATTCAATTTACGGTTTAATTCAATTTCAATTCGGTTTGGTTCAATTTCTGGTTTACATCAATTGAGTCTGGTTTAGTCTGGTTCGGTCCGGTTTAATCCAGTTTAGTCGCGGTTTGATTTTGACTGGTCAGACCTTTGACTTTGACCGTTGACCGTTGACTTTGACCAGTTTGACCCGATAACCGTCTTTTGCTTTTCGAAAGCCGTTCTCACTCGAATTTTTGTCCTGATTTCAGATTTAGCATCCGTTTTAGCATATGGAGTGCAGAATAGCAGTTTGACTCCATTTTTGCTAAGGTGAGGGCTTTTCGCACACTTTCGTCTCTTTCATCAAAAAGCGCCATAGATGGAATTTAGTATTAAACGTGCTCCGTTTCTCTGCTAGAGTCTATTTAGTATTGTTGGTAAATTGGACTTAGGAATATAGAGGATTCAACCTATTGATTGTGCACTAAATTGTTAATTGATTCATTTATACATGTTAGAGGTAGAGTTAGTCGAGTATGTTTTTATTTAAGGTTGCGGGGGTACAGAGATGGACTTCTGTGCTTGCGTCGCGTGTTGTGTGAGATAGTGCTGGCAGCGTAGTCGACCTGTTTTCCAGTACCTAGAGGTCGATAATCGTCTACGGGTGGTGTGATTGCGCACTATCCCATAAGTTGTCTTCCTGGGAGGAGGGTGCCGCCGGTCACAGGATCCGGTAATAGGATATTGGCTGTTCGTTGGGTACTTTAGGTACCGTGGATGTGCATGTTTAGTCTATTTTCTATGTGTGACGTGCTAGGGTCAAACTTGCGGTTTCTGTGTTTAGCATCTCATACCTCATTGAGTGACTCCCCTGTTACTCACCCCTCTCTTCCTTTCCTTTTTAGGTGAGATTGAGGAGTAGTAGACCTATTCCGGATCGGGTGCTACATTTGGGTTTTTACGGTTTTTATTTCGTAGTTTATTCCGTATTTTATTTCGGACTTTGATTTCATGATTATTCGAGATATTTCGGTTATGAGGTTTATTTATGGATTTCCGAAAATCTAGAGTTATTATGGAATTGAGTATTTGAGTTATATGTTGTGGCTAGTGAAACGCCGTTCTCGAGTGAGGATGAGACGGGTGTTACATATTATATATATATATATCCATAATAATAAATATAGTTAAATGATTTAATCCACCAGTTATTTTTATACATTATAAAAAACAATTAAGTAAGTATAAAGATAAATTAAAATTATTTAGTACATCACCAATTCCACTTCCCTAATTAATTAAAAAAGAAAAGAAAAAAATAAACTACATATAATAAATTATCATATGAAATTATTAATGTAATTAAATAATTTTATACATCGATTAGTTTTATAAATCATAAAATCAAATTATAGTAATCATACACATAAATCAACATGAACTAATATATTTTGAACATAATTTAACTAAAGAAAATAAAAACATGAATAGAATAAATTTCAAGCTTAATATAATAAATTTTGAAGCTATAAAATGTACAATATTAAAAATTAAATTGATATTTTTAAACATGATAAAAGTAAGATTAATATTTTATAATTTCTGATTTTTCTTAGATTATTCCATCAAAACATGCAATATACTAGAAATCTCTATTTGACATATTAGTCCATTTTGATAATAATTTTTTAAAATGAATTCAACCACTAAAACAGATAAAGAAGATGGGTTACCATTACAACTATAAAAACATTAGAAACGAACTTGACGGATCAAATGAACGGATTACTTATTTTGACAATCATTAATGATACTTATACTTATCACTTTCGAATTTAAGAACTTTTTTCAAATGAATGATCTCCGTTGATGACCTAGAGCGGCGATAAACTTTCCTTAAGTGTACACCGCACGGCATTGCTGAGATCGGCGGCTCCGGCCATGGAGGGCTCACAGGACACCAGGCCCTGCTCTCCGACATCTCCATCCATCACTCGAAACAACTCTGCGTCACCCTCACAGAGAAACCCCTGGGCTTCTCCTTTCTCAGATCCAAATCTCCCGTATTCCTCCCTTGTGAAGGACGTCACTGTTACTGATGGTATTGGCAAGACCTCTATCCCGGAAGCTCTTCTGCAATACGCTAAACCACTCTCGAGTAACTTCATTGTTGGTCATTTTATTGGGGATGCTCCCCATATTGGTAAGGTCCATGCGACGGTCAATCGTTTGTGGTCCTCCGACAAACATACCAAGATCGACGTGCAGTTCCTAAACCCAAAGTCTGTACTTTTTGAGATTGTCGATGCAAACATGAGAAATCGTATTTTGAAGAGACATTTCTGGCACATAGGGGATGTTCCCCTAATTTTACAAGAGTGGAGCCCTAGCACAGCAAATCTGAAACCTGATCTGTCGTCCATGCCCATATGGATTGATTTTAAGGGAGTCCCCGATTTTTTGTTCTCTGAGAAGGGTTTGTTCTTTCTTGGGGATATCATCGGAGCCTCTCAAAAACTCCACCCTAACACTGAAAGGTGTATTAGATTGGATATTGCTCGGGTTCTAGTAGTGGTGAACATGGAGAAACCGTTACCTGACCAAATATCCTTAAACGAGGGCAAAACGATGATCAGTGCATCATACCCGTGGCTGCCCCATCGGTACAGCACTTGCAGCGCATGGGGGCATAAAGAGACCGAATGCGCACACATGAAAATGGGAGCAGCGGTCATTCTAAAGGCTCAGGTAACAGACCTCTCAGAGTCTTCAAAAAAGGATCAGGAAAATGTCTCAGACAAAACTGAGAAACAAGTTGTGGAGGAAGCAGTGGTTGAGATTCAGGGCTTCTCTAACCAATCCCCCCATGGTGAAGAGGAGCACTGGACAACGGTTACCAAAACAAAGAAAAACGCTCCAAGTAAGCTGCTGAAGGAGCTTGAAATCTCTCTTAAGGTACCTGCAGTTGAAGCTGGATCACCCTCTCGGTTTAATGTATTAGCTGATCATAGCGACGAGGTCGCAGGCGAGGAGGAACCTGAGGATGGAGAGATCACAGAGAATCAATCTAAGAAAGAGGAGGAGGAGGAATCCTCCAGTTCTGGGGAGATGGAGGAGAAAATAAAGTCGCCTCCTAAACCTGAAACCAACAATACGAAGAAGAAGAAGAATCAAAAGAAATCGATTGCAACCAAAACTGAACAGCTTTTTTCCCGTCAAAATCCACCTAAAAAGTCCTCCTCAAGGAGGAACTAATGATCATGACGACTTTCTTTGCGATGAATACACGGGGCTTTAATCAGACGCGCAAACAAAATCAAGTTAGATCGTGGATTCAAAGTACTAAACCTCTGTTTGGCTGTTTATTGGAAACAAGGGTTCAAGAAGGAAAAAGTAAGGCAATTATGGACAGAGTGTTTCCGGATTGGGAGACAGTTACAAATTATGAATATCACCGGCTGGGAAGAATATGGGTGCTATGGTCAAAGGCGGTAACAGTTGTTACTCTTTATAAAAGCCCACAAATGATTACCGTGGGGGTTTCTACAAAGGAAGGAGATGATTTCATATGCTCTTGCATTTATGCCTCTAACTTCAGAGAAGACAGAAAGACTCTGTGGAATGAGATTAGACAAATCAGAGAAGTATATAACACTGTTTCTATTCCGTGGATCCTCATGGGAGACTTTAACGTTGTACTTGCAACAAATGAAATCTCCAGAGCTGCAGAGAGGGTGGGTGATCAGGCGGGTATGGGAGAGTTCCAAGATCTGGTAATGGATTGTGACCTCACTGATCTGGCCTACACAGGTCCCAAACTAACATGGTGGAACAACCAGGAAGGAGATCCCATAGTGAAAAAGCTGGATCGTGCGTTAATTAACGCCAGTTGGTGTGACAAATTCCCTCGCTCTACTGCAACTTTTGAGCCAAGTGGCATATCAGATCACGTCAGGTGCTCAGTCTCTCTTTCCACGGATCAGAGGGTTCAGAAAAGACATCATTTTCAGTTTTTCAATTATCTGGCAGATCACCCACAGTTTTTGGATATAGTCTCGGAGGTCTGGAATCAGACATAACCGTTATTCCATTCTCGTACAGCGCTTAGCAGGCTGCACCAGAAGCTCAAGCTCCTAAAGCCTGGTCTTAGAAATCTGAATAAAGAGAAATATGGGGATATCACAAAGCGTACTAAGATAGCTTTTGCTGTTTTTTGTGCGAGGCAAGAGGAAGTTCTCAGAAATCCTAGTCCTGAATCAGTTCGTGCAGAACATCTGGCATCAGAAGAGTGGAATCATCTGGCAGGGGCAGAAGAAAAATTCTTTCAACAAAAGTCACACATCTCCTGGCTAAAAAACGGTGAGAGGAACACCTCAGTCTTCCATAGATCAGTGGTCGCGCGACGCTCACAGAATGCCATTCAGAAACTCATCTCTGCTGATGGGCAGGTTTTAACGGATCCTGGTGATATTAAAAAGGAAGCGGTGGGATACATTGAACAGTTTTTAAACGAGAGCAACCACACAACAAATTCCTCGATTCCTCAGTTGCAAAATCTAAATCCCTATCGTTTCCCGGAAGACATGGCTGCAATGCTCACGAAAGAGGTTACAAAAGAGGAGATTTATGAAACGCTACAACGGCTACCGTCGTATAAAACCCCCGGACTAGATGGGTTTACCAAGGAATTCTTTCTTAAAGCCTGGCCAGTTATCGGACATGATGTAATCACTGCTATTCAATCCTTCTTTTTCAATGGATTCATGCCCAGAGTGGTGAATGCAACGGCTCTGGCTCTTATTCCAAAGAAAACAGATGCTGAGGTAATGAAAGATTTCCGGCCCATCTCATGTTGCAACACAGTTTATAAGTTAATCTCTAAGATACTTGTGCGACGGTTAAAAGCCCTGCTTCCTGATGCCGTTTTGCCGAATCAGAGCGCTTTTGTACAAGGCAGACTACTGCTCGAAAATGTCCTACTTGCGACAGAGCTTGTTAAAGGTTATCAAAAAGACTATGTATCTCCTCGATGTGCCTTAAAACTCGACATAACTAAGGCGTTCGACACAGTAAACTGGGGCTTCCTATCCAATCTGTTAACTGCCATGGACCTACCGGATATCTTCATTGAATGGCTTCGGGGCTGTATCACTTCAGCTTCTTTCTCGGTCTGTGTAAATGGGGAACTCGAGGGATTTTTTACCAGTTCTAGGGGTCTTCGTCAAGGTTGCGCCCTCTCTCCTATACTATTTGTGTTAGTAATCAACGCTTTATCACATAGACTGAACAAGGCGGCGGTCGAGGGAAGGTTTGTGTATCACCCCAAATGTAAGGAGGTTCAGCTTACTCATTTGAGCTTCGCGGACGACCTTATGGTTTTCACTGACGGATCCGCTAGATTTCTTCAGGGTATTTCGGACGTTCTGAAGGAGTTTGAAGCTGATTCAGGTCTCGCCATAAACTTGCACAAATTGGCGTTATACTTTGCAGCGAAAACTCACCAAAGCCTCACGGATACGGATACAGAGCTAGGCCTCCCACTCGAACAATTTCCGATCCGATATTTGGGCCTTCCGCTGACAACAAAAAGTATGACCAGTTCGGACTACGAGCCGCTCCTTGATCGCATCAGAAACAGATTCACAGCTTGGTCAAACAAATCTCTGTCTTTTGCTGGTCGACTGCAACTCATTCAAGCGGTTATTGTCAGCACAACCAATTTCTGGTGTTCTGCTTTCGGCTCCCTCAGCGTTGTCTCGACAAAATCGAAAGTATTTGTTCTGCCTTTTTATGGTCCGGAAATCCTAATATCGCAACAAAAGCCAAAGTCGCGTGGCAGGACCTCACTAATCCAAAGGCGGAGGGTGGATTAGGGATTCGAAAACTTGGCGATGCTTCAAAGCTGTTTAATCTGAAACTCATCTGGAGATTAATGTCAAATACGGGTTCTCTATGGGTCTCTTGGACCAGACACTACTTGATGGGACATGTACAGAGGAATATACCGATCACAACTACTAGGGGTTCGTGGATGTGGAAGAAATTGCTCAGACTCAGGCTTCTTGCAATCCAGTTCATCAAAACAAAGTTACGTGATGGTCTTTCAACAAACTTTTGGTTTGACAACTGGCTAGATTCTGGTCCGCTGATCAAATCTTTGGGATCTTTGGGTGAGGCAGGGCCTCGTATTTTGGGGATTCCAAGAAACGCAATGGTAAAACAGGCAGTGCACGGAAATAGCTGGAAACAATGGCGCGTAAGAGGACATTAACCCGTGACATTGTTTCACAAATACAGGCTCAGACACTCCCAAACAGAGACGTGGGGAATGACATTGTTCTCTGGAAGCAAAAGCAGGACACTTATGATTGTAAGTTCTTGCCCAAACGAACGTGGAACTTGATCCGCCAACCTTCCCCCGTTGTTGATTGGTACCGGTGGTATGGTTTCGTCAAGCAATTCCTCGACAGAGTTTTATTCTCTGGATAACTATGTGAGATCGTCTCCCAACTGGAAACAGGATGCGTCTTTGGGGGGCCAATCAACATTGCCCACTTTGCGGCGAAGCGGATGAAACTCGAGAACACTTGTTTATGGCATGCCCCTACTCGTTACAGTTTGGATGAATGTAGCATCAAGTCTGCTTCGAACAAGGATCTCGGCGGACTGGAACCAGACGGTAAACTCTCTGCTCCGCAACAGACTCTCGGCAACAGATAAAAAGCTTGCTATCATGGCGTTTCAGTCTACAGTATACTGGATTTGGAGGGAGCGAAATGGTCGAATTCACTCAGCAACCTCGCACTCAGTGGACTTCACGACAACAACTATCCGAAAGGAAATATATTTACGTCTCCGTGCAGAGGAGAACGCAGAAGATGACAGTTTAAATCGCTGGAACTCAATCTCTAATTTCGCTTTGTAAAAGCTAATCTTTGTACAGCATTGACCGAATTTTAAAGCCATCGTGTGTCTTATCGGGGCTTGTTTTCTTTTTTGTTGATATATAAATATTACATTTCAACAAAAAAAAAACTTATACTTATATAAAAGTATACATTTGATTTTGAAATCCTTAACAACAAATATAAATTATTCAATATATAACAAATATTATTCTATAAAATATACAAAATAGAATTAAATATATATCATATCATTTTTATAAAGATTATTTCTTAAATTAATTGTCATCAAATTATTTCAAAAATATAATCCTGTGCTATAGCACGGGTTCGGACCAAGTGACACTTAAGCCAAAAACATGCCGCAAAAACAATAGCATAGCACAAAGTTTTGCTTCCTGAAATAACCTTTCTTCTTGGTTCTAATTGATATTGTTTAAGCAAAATCAAGAGCCCATTGATACGACCTTTTTCTTTTCTTTCTAAGAACTTTGTTTCGCAGGTCTTCTTCTGCATTGATCTTGAGTTTGAGACTGATCCAAGAATGGACGGAATCAGTAACCTGATTTTGTCTTACACTCTTCAAAGTGTGCGAGGAAAATACTACAGAAACAAATAGCTCTGCTCCAGTTAGAAACCAATTGAAAAAAGTGTCTATTTGTTAAGAGAAGCTTGTGTTGTCATTGTGGCATACCCTATGCAAGAACAAGAGTCTCCCATAGTTTTAATATTAAAATTTTCTATTTTGAGAAAATTGTTTTAGTATTATATGTCTAGAATCCACAAGACAAAAAAAAAGAATTGCAGTAATGTTGGTAAATTGAATTTGCTAGAAACTCACGACCTTTGTTTTTGTCTAATTTTATAAAGGTGTTGTTATGCAATTTGTCTGTTAGTTAGTTTTGTGCTTCGGTTATGTTTAAGTAAACATGAATTTTTATTAAAATACTGCTGAATTCAAATCAACTCTACAACGATGGTAATAGAAAAGTATCTTCGAAACAAACACTGACGAAGTTGAACAACAAACGAGAGAGAGAGAGAGAGACAACAATTAATAACTCCAAACCGAAACAGAGAAATTAACAACGATGCTTAGTGATGGGGTTGGGGTTTGAATGACTGTAACCAGTTGTTGAGGCGGTCCATAGCGGACAAGTCCACCTTCTTGGGGAAATTGGGGAAAGTAACAGCTTTGGGTAGTCGTCCCACGACCACTCGAAGCTTAAGCCCAGCCTCACAATAACCGGACCTTGAGGTTATGAAATAATGAACTCCTGGTTCTGTGAGCCTAACAAGATCGTGTCCTGTCTTGTGCACGGCCACAGGAGACGTTGGATCGCAGGTTAAGAACTCAAGATCACCGCTGATTTCATAGACGTCGTTGACTTTGTTGTCGTATTCGAAAAGCAGATTATCTCCAACATGAAACTGTTTCTCCTCACTCCACTTGTTGTAGAAGTCACTGTAATGGAGTTTCCATCCTTCTGAGTCTCCGACCTTGTAGGTGTTTCCGACAGGAAGGATCTTGCTCGGTGGTGGTGGAGGAACCGGACGTGAAGGGTCATGGATGACAAGAACCTCGAGCTTCTGTCCCCGTACGCATTGAGCTTGATTTGAGGTGATGAAGTAGTGAAAACCTGGTTCCGTGAGAGTCACGACATCGTGTCCTGTGTTATAGACGGCTTTAGGAGAAGAATAGTCGCATAGCTGGTATTCCAAAGAGCCAGAGACTTGAGTAACGTCGTTGATGCTTGGATCGTATTCGAAGACGAGAGAATCTCCCACGTGAAACTCCTTATGGTCGGCATCGGCCCAAGCGTTATAGACGTCGTCCTTGGTAGTCCATCCTCGGAGTCTCCGACTTTGTAGATCCTCGCCGAGCAGCAACCCAAGAGCACCGTGAAGCTCATCATCATAAGGAACACGAACCTGAAGATCCTCGTTCTTGTTGCCATCATCTATCGAAGACGAACAAGAAATATCACAAATACGATCGACGGAAGAAAGTTCTGGAAGCAAATCTCGAACTCGCTGAATCAGAAAGCGTTGATGAATGTGTGAATGAGACGAAGGAGAATACCGAAGCCCTCCTTTTATAAGGTTTTACGAAACCTAATTCTCCATTTTTTACGATATTATTCCTTTTTTAATGATCTAATTAAACCGTTTGAAAAAATACATCCAATATGGAAAAAGAACGAATAACGCTTCAAAATTGTATATGATCTCTAGTTTTTTTCCAATTTCGTCCAAAATCTTATCCTTGGTTCACAAGGAACAATTTGATGATATCTATTTTCATTTTTGGAAGTAATGAATACAACCGACTCTAAATATTTAATTTTGTTGTTTCTTTTTAAATTCCTCAGAAATCGACGGGTCAGATTTCGTTGAGAAAGTAAAGTATAGTGGGCTTTTCTAGATTTGATATGTGTATTAAATAATACTCTTTTTAATTGTTTTTTTTTTGTCACAAATTGGTTTACATTTAGAAACATGTATTATTCTTATAATTCTTTTATCAAGACCATAAAAGTTTTTTTTTTTTCCTTTCTTTTATTGTTCTCGAACTTACAATATCCACACCTAACACTTTCAGTCTCTGGTAAAGGAGAGTGGTTCTCTATGAATAAAAAATTGGCATCTCTATTTTACATTCTAGAATGTAATAACCTTTTTTCAATTTTTTGTTGAAATAAGATCAAATTGTAATAAGCTGAATGAGCCCTGAGCCAAGTTTCCAAACTTATCCAAAACTCCAGAAACTGATGAACTGAATTTTCCAAATTCAAACCACACCAAATTATAAAATAACTCGAATGGACTAAAAAATTATATATTAAATCAACCGAACATGAATCGAACCAAATTGAACCTGTATAAAAAAAGAACTCAACTGACCAAAGTTTACAAAAATCAATATTTATAATTACATATCAAAATAATTTTAAATCTATACTCTTAATTAAATTAGTAAATTATTTTCTATATCTTATATTTTTTTGTAAA
The DNA here is from genome assembly GCA_010577795.1 of Isatis tinctoria. Taxonomy (NCBI): domain Eukaryota; kingdom Viridiplantae; phylum Streptophyta; class Magnoliopsida; order Brassicales; family Brassicaceae; genus Isatis; species Isatis tinctoria. Next base: position 52,934 of record VHIU01000574.1, read on the forward strand.
AATCCAAGAGCAAAATAGTATTTTGATCCCGAATGAAATTCATGTTTTAGAACTCAAAAAATCAAAAACCTTAAAAACGTGAACTGAACCGAATCAAATTCAAGTTTGATGTAAATTTTCAATTACAAATTTCATTTAAATTTAACTATTTAAAATATTTTCTAGATATTATGGGTATATGAACCAGATCCGATCCCGGGTGAGACCGAACCTAACTTGACCCGAGTATAAGGAATACATGAAAGGGTTTATATTTCTAAACCCGAAAACCCAAAAATTTGAACCTTCTGAAACCGAATATGAACACCCAGACCTAGTCGAATGTGTCCAACCACTTAATCTAATGAATAACATTAAAATTTTGATTCGTATTTATGCTTTATTTTTCTTAAATTTTAAAGTTTTTTTTATTTAATTATGTGTTAATCTTATGTGTATTTACGTTTTATTTTTTGGCTTTTAAGTTTTTTTCATTAATTGATGTGGCATCTTTAGATAAAAAAAAAAAAAACAGATGTGTGAGCTTTAGAATATAAAAAAACTGATGTCAACACATGAAAAGACACTTGTGTTTGAAAGTCGGTTTTTGACTTTGACCAAGCTAATTCTAAAATTGGTAGTTTTTTTTTTAAAAATAGTATACATCTTCTATTCTTGCAAGTATTTTGATAAAAATTGTAAGAACAAACATATCATAATTAATATATCTATTTTATTAATTTAGAATTATAGAACTAACATGTCCTTAACGTGTTATCTACAATATTTTTCACTACAATATAAGTAAAGATTTAAAATTATTTCAGGATAATAGTGTTAAATTGATTTCTAACTAACTAATTCAACACATTTTTACTTTTAAATATAAATTAATTTTTATTTCTCTAATTAATATAGAATCTTATCGAAATAATTTTAAACTCTTTCAATGTTTTATAATTATTTATAATTTCGTAACTATTTAATTTAATTTTTTTTTTTAATCTATGAAACTAAATAAATGAAATCTTATGATATTACATATATATATCCATAATAATAAATATAGTTAAATGATTAATCCACCAGTTATTTTTATAAATTATAAAAAAACAATTAAGTAAGTATAAAGATAAATTAAAATTATTTAGTACATCACCAATTCCACTTCCCTAATTAATTAAAAAGAAAAGTAAAAAATAAACTACATATAAAAATTATCATATGAAATAATTAATGAATTAAATAATTTTATACATCGATTAGTTTTATAATCATAAAATCAAATTATAGTAATCATACACATAAATCAACATGAATATATTTTGAACATAATTTAACTAAAGAAAATAAAAACATGAATAGAATAAATTTCAAGCTTAATATAATAAGTTTTGAAGCTATAAAATGTACAATATTAAAAATTAAATTGATATTCTTAAACATGACAAAAGTAAGATTATATTTTATAATTTGTGATTTTTCTTGGATTATTCTATCAAAACATGCAATATACTAGAAATCTCTATTTGACATATTAGTCCATTTTGATAATAATTTTTTAAAATGAATTTAAACCACTAAAACGGATAAAGAAGATGGGTTAACCCATTACAACTATAAAAACATTAGAAACGAACTTGACGGATCAAATGAACGGATTACTTATTTTGACTATCATTAATGATACTTATACTTATAAAAGTATACATTTAATTTTGAAATCCCTAACAACAAATATAAATTATTCAATATATAACAAATATTATTCTATAAAATATACAAAATAAAATCAAACATATCATATCATTTTTATAAAGATTATTTCTTAAATTAAATTGTCATCAAATTATTTCAAAAACATAATCTTGTGCTATAGCACGGGTTCGGACCAAGTGACACTTAAGCCAAAAACATGCCGCAAAAACAATAGCATAACACAAAGTTTTGCTTCATGAAATAACATTTCTTCTTGGTTCTAATTGATATTGTTTAAGCAAAATCAAGAGCCCATTGATACGACCTTTTTCTTTTCTTTCTAAGAATTTTGTTTCGCAGGTCTTCTTCTGCATTGATCTTGAGTTTGAGACTGATCCAAGAATGGACGGAATCAATAACCTGATTTTGTCTTACACTCTTCAAAGTGTGCGAGGAAAATACTACAGAAACAAATAGCTCTGCTCCAGTTAGAAACCAATTGAAAAAAGTGTCTATTTGTTAAGAGAAGCTTGTGTTGTCATTGTGGCATACCCTATGCAAGAACAAGAGTCTTCCTTAGTTTTAATATTAAAATTTTCTATTTTGAGAAAATTGTTTTAGTATTATATGTCTAGAATCCACAAGACAAAAAAAAAATTGCAGTAATGTTGGTAAATTGAATTTGCTAGAAACTCTCAATCTTTGTTTTTGGCTAATTTTATAAAGGTGTCTTGTTATGCAATTTGTCAGTTAATTAGTTTTGTGCTTCGGTTATGTTTTTTCCAGATCCTAAAGTGCTAAGAGTGATTCGTTAAAATTTACTTTCACATCCCCTTCATACTTTCACTGTCAAAACATCTGAGAATCTTGTTCTAATGACACTCCTTAATGTCTCTTTGAAATCACATGTTAGGTATGACTCAAGGCATGGAGCCTAGTCCTGAGGGATGGACCTATGATGTGTTTTTAAGGTTCCGTGGAGCAGATGTGCGGAAGAACTTTCTAAGCCATCTCTACAATGGTTTCAGAAGATGTGGTATAAGCACATTCATGGATGATGTGGAATTGGAAAGAGGAGAATATTTCCCAGAAGCTACTGGAGGCCATTGAAACCTCGAAGATTCTCGTTGTTGTTTTATCAAAGGACTACGCATCATCAGCTTGGTGTCTGGACGAACTTGTTCACATTATGAAAACCCACAAAAGTAACCCCTCACAGTTGGTTTTTCCAATTTTCTTTAATACCAACCCGTCAGATATACGCAGGCAGAAAGGGTCATATGCTGAATCATTTTCTAAACACGAAAGGCGTTACCCATCAAACAAAATAAAGGATTGGAGAGAAGCTTTAACAGAAGTAGCAAATAAATCTGGGTGGGACATGATCAGATATCGGTCAGTTAGCTCCACACATCTATTCTGTTCCTTGATTCTCTTAAATTCTTTTTGTCTAACAAAGTATGAGGCATCTATCTACAGTTGAATAGATACACACTAGACCCATGTGGTGCAATTGAAACTGTATTTTCAGATTCGTTTTAAATAGCAAATACATTATGCAGGAATGAAGCAGAGTGTATCGAAGATATCACTAGAGAGATTCTCAAAAGGCTTCCCTGCCAATACTTGCATGTACCGTCATATGCTGTAGGCATGAGATCGCGCCTAGATCGCATTTCTTCGCTACTGAGCATAGGTTCAGCTGAAGTCCGTGTTATAGGAATCTATGGAATGGGTGGGATCGGTAAAACAACACTAGCAAAGGTGGCGTTTAACGAATTCTCACATCTTTTTGAAGGATCAAGTTTCCTAGAAAATTTTAGGGATTACTCCAAGAAACCAGAGGGGAGAACTAATCTGCAGCATCAACTTCTCTCTGACATTCTAAGGAAGAATGACATAGCGATCAACGGGCTTGATCATGCGGTAAAAGAAAGATTTCGCAGTAAACGTGTACTTATAGTAGTTGATGATGTTGATGATATACACCAGCTTAATTCAGCAGCGATAGATCCAAACTGCTTTGGCCGTGGAAGTAGGATAATAGTTACAACAAGAAACATGCATTTGTTAAAGCAACTACGAGTGGAAGGAAGCTATTCACCAAAGGAGCTGGACGATGATGAAGGTCTTGAACTTTTGAGTTGGCATGCCTTTAGAACAAGTGAACCACCTAAAGAGTTTCTTCACCTCTCGGAAAAAGTAGTTGCCTACTGTGCAGGTTTACCCTTGGCTGTGGAAGTCTTGGGTGCTTTTCTCATCGAGAGAAGCATTTCTGAGTGGGAAAGCACGTTGGAATCGTTGAAAAGAATCCCTAATGATAACATTCAAGCGAAACTTCAGATCAGTTTTGATGCACTAAATAGCGTACAGAAAGATGTATTCTTGGATATTGCTTGTTTCTTCATTGGGGTGGATAGAGACTATGTCGCCTGCATTTTTGATGGATGCAACTTTTACCCTGACATAGTACTCAGTGTACTAATGGAAAGGTGTCTCATTACTGTCTCTGGTAACAATATAATGATGAATGATTTATTACGAGACATGGGAAGACAAATTGTCCGAGAAGAATCTTACAAGAACTGTGGAGAGCGTAGCAGACTGTGGAATCCTGATGATGTCATCGGTGTACTGACCAAAAAACAGGTAAGAAAAAAGATTCATATGCATTATTTGTCTCAAACAAAAACTATATCGATGACTTGGAATGATATCTTTCTATTAATTGTTTGTTTTACTAATAGGGTACACATGCAGTAGAGGGACTCAGCCTGGAAGCCAAAGTCATGGATGTCCAGTACTTCGAGGTGGAAGCTTTTGCAAAGATGCAGGAGCTGAGATTATTACAACTTAGCTATGTAAATCTCAGTGGAAGCTACGAACATTTCCCTAAGGATCTACGATGGTTAAGTTGGCATAGGTTTATTTCAGAGTCTTTTCCAACAAACTTAAGCCTGAGAAGAGTAGTTGTTTTGGACATGCAGTACAGCAACCTTGAACGATTTTGGAAAGCACAAGCGGTACGTGGAAATATCAAATACACGCATAAAGCTATGTTCCTTTTTTTTATAATTTCATCATTCTCTTTCTCTCTTTTCTTGTAGCATCCTCAACCGGCAAATATGCTAAAATACCTCGATCTCAGTCATTCGGTCTACCTCAGAGAGACTCCAGATTTCTCTTATTTCCCAAATGTTGAGAAGCTGCTACTGGTAAACTGCAAAAGCTTAGTTATGGTTCACAAGTCAATTGGTATTCTTCACAAAAAGCTGGTACTATTAAATCTGAGCAGTTGCATTGAGCTTGACGCTCTCCCTGAGGAACTCTATAAGTTGAAGTCACTGGAGACTCTCCTTCTCTCGAACTGCTCAAAACTTGAGAGATTGGATGCTTTAGGGGCATTGGAATCCCTGACAACTCTTGTTGCAGATTTTACAGCTCTAAAAGAAATCCCCTCTTCGATCTATCAGCTGAAGAAATTGAAAAAGTTATCTCTTAATGGCTGCAAAGGAGTAGGGAGTGATGATATAGACAACCCATATTCTGTAAAGAGTCCTCCTGCTTTTCAGTTGCTTCCAATCTCATTGAAGGGTTTAAGCTGCCTGCACACTTTATGTCTAGCTTACTGCAATCTATCTGATGACATGATCCCGAAAGATATTGAGAGTTTATCTTGTCTCCAGAAGCTTGATTTAGGAGGCAACAATTTTTGCAATTTGCAAACGGATTTTGCTAGTCTAACAAATCTCCGTGATCTCAGTTTGAAAGATTGCTCAAAACTTCAATCCATGCTTAGTTTACCTAGAAGCTTGCTCTTTTTTAATGGAGAAATTTCATATCGTTGGAAAGAACTCCAGACCTTTCTGAATGCTCGGGTTTGTACACACTGGACCTCAATGACTGCCTCAGCCTTGCTGAGACCCCGGGGATCCATAATCTTAAGATGCTCACTTTCACTTACATGAAAAGTTGCATTCTTGGAAAGTCTAATACTACAGTTAAAATGATGCTCGGAGGTTTTTTTTACAGTCTAGACATATTAACGATGAAAAGGCCTAACTTATAATGATCAATACGACACTATCCTGACCGTCCTTAATAAATGGTTGGTGTTTGTAGAATTGGCTGAAGAGGAATCAAAACTGCATTTATCTCCCAGGATACGGCCTTCCAAACTGGGTGAGCTTTAAGGAAGAGTTGCGTTCATTCTCTTTTACAGTTCCTGAAACTCATAACTCTGATCCGGCGGTAGGGTTTACCGTGTGGACGCGGTTCGTGTCTACGGTAATAGTCCCCCGGGGAATAGGGTCTATCACAGTGAAGAATCTTACCAGAGGCGGTACATGGATACATACCCCGGGGGAACAAATACCCTTCATACATTCCAACCTTTTGATCAATGATTCCGCATAGAAACAGCGGACCTTATGGAAGTTGATGTGGTTTGTGATGATTGTACCACTATTCTCGAGACAGGGTTTGCTCTTACTTACAACGCAAGAGATTTAAGATTTGGTGATATCCAGAGTCCATACGATGACGATATCCTTTTCTATATGGTGGTGGTACGTATTGCGCTGTCTTCGGTCAAAGTTTGAACAGGATTCGTTACACGCAGTTGTACATTACGCGCGTATTCGTTGGATGGGGACAATGGGGTTATATCAGACCCATACGTTTGTAGCATTTTCCCGGAAATCTCCAGGTATGAACCTTCTTGGTGTAATCTCAAAGAACTTGCAATCACTTCTTTACTCTTATATAAGGTTTAACATTCCAGGAACCAGAAAAATAATCAACCAGTCGTGGAGAAAAGCGATGGTAGACCTCGCAGGCAAGTAGATGGCACAACATAAATCGTCTGCAATAATATTTTTTGTAAGTGGTTCGGCTTTCATGGTCCTTGTTTGATCTTTTACTGATTTGGGTTTCAGGAAAATGAGAATGGGTCTGAGGAAAATTTTGGGGGCGATCGGTGTGTTGGCACTTGCTGTGGTTCTTGGGAAATATGGTAAACCCCTGTGCCTCATCCATCGCAAACCTGTCGATAAAGATGTGGAAAATGATTGACCAGATAAGTCACAGTTTCTGCAAAAATGATAATGTATGAGGTTTTGTAGTATTCGGTAGAGTCAGAGTTCTGTAAAGTATGATAATAGCGTATTCGGTAGAATTTGTATATGCAACACAAATAGGTGGAGTGCAAACGGAACTTCGTAACTCTTGTTAATCGGAAGAAACTTTATTTTTGCCAATTCTGCAACTGATTTACCTGATGTGACCATCCACTTGAATTTGTGAAGCTCAAGTTGATGTCTTTCTTCACTTACATGGTTTTGATTGTAAGAAGCTCTATAGGTTGAAGACATGACTGGAAACTCTCGTCCCTCTCATTCTGCTCGAAACTTGAGATTTCAAGAAGCTTTAGAAGAAATGGAATCCCTGACATCTCTTGTTGCAGGGTTGTACATCCCTACGGTAAATTTCATCAAAATCATTCAAAAAACAAGAAAGTGAAAGTGGGTCACTGGATGAAGTTGACGACATGCATTCTGAAAATAGATAGCTACTCCTAATGTAATAGCATCTCTGGTCATTGAATAGTTTAAGCTGCATTAGAACATTTTTTCTTTATTAGGTTACAGCAATATAATCTGATTAATCGACTGCTCATGTTTTTAGGAGTTGTGTTGTCTAGATGATCTTGAGTTAGAGGGAAACATATTGAGTGATTGCTCCTTAGAATGCTCATGTTTGGAAATTGGAAACATTGTACCTCACCAACTACTTAACCTAGTTGAGACCCTTAGAGATTGAAACTACAAAAAAACCTTCCACATCAAAATGCTAGTGGTATACAACTGCAGGAAGAATGAACGAGACCATAGACAAACAAAGGAAATGCATTCATAAATTTGTTTTTGGGTTTGCTCCATGCAAACATATTTGTTCTATATATTAAAACATTAGTTTTTGTTGAAATGTGGATGACGAGGAGGCGGAGAAGGCCGACTAATTCGTCGACATCTTGCTCGAGCATACGGAGAAGCTCCACATGGTCGAGACGGTCCAATTTCTATGTGCACCGTTTTACCTGTTGGGGAAAACACGAAACACGCGAATGCGCAGCGGAATAAAGTTCCCCGCACTTGTGTGAGCCTGTGAGGAAAAGACTTGAACTTGAATATGGCACAGAAATGATTCTAAGCAAGAACTAAACGAGACACAATCTTTTTACGTGGAAAACCTCCTCGATGTGAGAAGGAAAAACCACGGGACCGTAGTCCACTCAAAATCCACTATATCAAATGTTTGAGTGTTACAACCACGTCCTCCCTGTTCCTACAGAACAGAACCAGAGACTAAGGCTCAAAGAGCAATCTCCAACACCAAGAGAACTCAACAAGAGAGCAATACAAGCTTACAAAAATAGCAGATACAAACGACCTCAGCTCACTAGGATTTCGGCAACCAGAGAACAATCCCACCGTACAAATCCAAGATGAACAAGTCAACAACACCTCTGCCAAATTTCAGCTCAATCAGAGAAGAACTCACCGTTGGATTTCCCAAACACTCAAGACTGCAACTGCTGAAGAACTGTAGCGACCAGCTTCACTAAAACCCCGATCACGAGACACCAACCGTTGAAACGACAATCCCACCGTTGAATCTCAAACCCACTGAGTCACGAAGCTTCCCACAAAATATCAGCCAGATCGGACCACTTTCGAGCCCTCGAACACAGCCCTGAAGAAACCAGACGAAAATTCCCTTCTTCTCTCTTCTTGCCTCTCTCTTCTTTCTCTCTCTCTTTTAGTGTGTTTTGTCTATCTGTGTGTCTCCACCTAAAAATTAGGTCACACTAACCTTATATATGTCTCACAAATAAGAGACTTAAAAATCCTTATAAGATATTTCATCACCAGACTTGAAAATTAACAAAGCAGACTTGAGAATTTTCACAGCAGACTTGAGAATTTTACACAGCAGACTTGAGAAAACAACACACCAGACTTCAGGTTGATCTTCTCAACCAAACCCATGGTTTCCTCACGCTAGGAGGAACACCAACAAACTCCCCCTCCGACTAGTTGGAGGAAACAGCCATCCCGGCTATCTCACGGCAAACCTCAAGCTTTTCCCTCGGCAATGACTTCGTCATCATATCAGCTCCATTATCATTCGTATGAACTTTTTCAAGTCCCACTTCCTTAGAAGCAATCACATCACGTATCCAATGATACCTCCTATCAATGTGCTTTGAACGCGAATGAAATGTAGAGTTCTTACCGAGACATATTGCGCTTTGACTGTCACAAAGCAACACATACTTATCTTGCTTGAACCGATATCCTCACAAAAGTTCTTTGTCCACAATAACTCCTTGAGAGCTTCAGTTGCAGCTATGAACTCAGCTTCAGTGGTAAAGTGCAACACACTTTTGCAATCTTGACTGCCATGAAACAGCTCCGCTCGCAAACATTATCAAATAACCCGAAGTAGATTTCCTGGAGTCAACATCTCCAGACATGTCAGCATCAGTATAGCTAACAATCATGGTTCATTACCTCCAAAGGTAAGCTTCAAACCAGAAGTCCCTCGAAGATATCTCAAAATCCACTTCACAGCATTCCAATGTTCTCTTCCAGGATTGGAATTGAACCGGCTTACTACACCAACGGCGAAAGCTAAATCCGGTCTTGTACAGACCATGGCATACATCAAACTACCCACTGCAGAAGCATATGGAACTCTTGCCATATCTTCCTTCTCTGCATATGTCTTTGGACTCTGTTTACTGCTCAATCTAATGTGTGAAGCAAGAGGAGTGCTCACCACTTTAGATTTGTCCATGTGAAACCTTTTAAGTACTTTCTCAATGTACTTCTCCTGAGACAAGTGAATCAATCTCTCAGCTCTGTCTCTCTCAATTCTTATACCAAGAATCTGTTTCACTAGACCCAAGTCTTTCATGGCAAAGGACTTGCTGAGCTGCTTCTTCAGCTCCTCAATTCTGCTCATGTCCTTGCCTACAATCAACATGTCATCAACATATAGCAACAAGATGATAAAATCATCATCCCCAAACACCTGAAAATACACAGTGATCATCAGTAGTCTCCTTATAACCATGCTCCTCCATAACAGACTTAAACTTCATGTACCACTGTCTCGGTGCTTGCTTCAATCCATAAAGGCTTTTCTTCAGGCGACAAACTAAATCCTCTTCACCTTTTTTCACAAAACCTTCAGGTTGTACCATGTAAATCTCTTCCTCCAAATCTCCATGAAGGAAAGCAGTTTTTACATCCATTTGCTCAACCTCTAGATCAAGACTTGCTGCCAGTCCAAGTACAATCCGAATGGACTGCATCTTCACAACAGGAGAAAAAAATTTCATCATAATCAATCCCCTTCTTTTGGCTGTATCCCTTCACAACCAATCTAGCCTTGTATCGAGGCTGCAAACTGGTATCTTCATGCTTAATTCTGAACACCCACTTATTAAGCAATGCCTTCTTCCCTTAGGCAATTTCACCAACTCAAATGTATGATTCTCTTCAAAAGAATCTATCTCATCACCAGCAGCACCAAGCCACTTATCTTTGTGTTCACATTCCATAGCTTCATCAAAGCTTTCAGGCTCTCCCCCATCAGTAAGTAACACATACTCACTAGGATCATACCTTGTCGACGGTTTTAGACCTCTCTCGGATCTTCTAACAATAGGAGGGTTCTCATTAGTTGGTGTCTCACCATGATCGTCACCATGATCACCAATACCATCTTCATGTGCAGGAGCATCTGCACCGGGTGTATCATCTTGAACCTCATCCTCGACCTGACCGTGGACAGATGTAGAAGGACTAGCCTCTAAATCGATCAAACTCTCATTAATCTGAATTGGTTTTCCGGACTTGTCAATGTCCTTAATTGTTTGATCTTCCATGAACACTACATCTCTGCTCCTTATGAGCTTCTTATCAACAGGATCATAAAATCTGTATCCAAACTCATCCTGACCATAAGCAATGAACACACACTGTCGCGACTTCATCTCAAGCTTCGATCTCTCATTCTTGGGAATATAAACAAATGCCTTACACCCAAAGACCCTCAAATGACCATAAGAAACATCCTTACCGGTCCAAACTCTCTCTGGAATATCACCCTCCAATGGAGCACTTGGTGATAAATTCAGCACATGAACAACTGTGCTCAAAGCCTCACCCCAGAAAGTCATCGATAAGCCTGACTGTGAAATCAAACATCTCATCCTCTCGACAATAGACCTGTTCATCCTCTCAGCCAACCCATTCAACTGTGGAGTCTTAGGCGGCGTGAACTGATGCCTAATACCATGCTCTTTGCAATAAGCATCAAATGGTCCAGAATACTCACCACCATTATCACTGCGGATACACTTCAACTTCTTTCCCGTTTGTCTCTCAACCAATGCCACAAAATGCTTGAATATCCCAGAACCTGATCTTTAGTCTTCATAGTGAAAAACCCATGACTTCCTAGAATGATCATCAATGAATGTGACAAAAATGATGCACCACCAAGAGATTTTGTCTTCATTGGACCACACACATCTGAATGCACCAAATCAAGTACCTCAGATTTTCTAGAAGGTGCAGAAGACTTGAAAGAAACTCTGTGTTGTTTTCCATGCAAACAATGTGCACACCTCGGCAAGTGCAAACCAGAGATTCCTGGAATGACCTCCTTCTTTGACAACACTGACATTCCCTTTTCACTCATGTGACCGAGTCTCTTATGCCATAGCTCCATGGCATCAACATTCTCCACTGCATTAACAGCATCTTTGGAGACCTTAGCTGCATCAAATAGAAAGATGAAAGCTTCTCACCTCGAGCCACAACCAGAGAACCACGTGAAAGCTTCCATTTACCACCACCGTGTAAACTGTAGAAACCTCATCATCAAGTTCCTGTAGATATCAAGTTCATCCGTAAATCCGGAACATGCTTAACACCTTAAGCATCAACCTAGTCCCAAGACTAGTCTCCAAGCATATATCACCAATGCCAACAACCTGAGCCAAACCATCATACCCATCTTTACAGAACCATACTTACCTAGAGTATAGGTAGAGAACAAATCCCGCTGTGATGTAGCATGAGTAGTAGCTCCACTGTCAATCACCAACTGGTGTCTTGGCATACATTAATGGCATTATCCTCAGAAGAATGAGAAACTCATCTTGGGTGACTGTCACCCGATCTACTTCTTCTTGCTTTCCTTGCTGCTTGTCTTTCTTCAACTTCCAGCAATCTTTCTTCATGTGCCCTTTCTTATGACAGAAGTAGCACTCCATATTAGCAAATTTATTAGACTTGCTTCTGCTCCTGCTCTTGTCCTTCTTGGACTCTCTATGTGAACTTCTCCCCCTTGACTCAGTAACCAGAACATCTGAACGTGAGGAACTAGCATTTGACTGCTTCTTGTCTCCTCATTCAACACACTGTTCTTCACTGAATCCATCGAAATGACACCTTCCGACGCGGAGTTACAAAGAGACATTATGAATACCTCCCAAGAATCTGGTAATGTACCAAGAAGCCACAAACCGTGAATCTCATCATCAAACCTGATGCCCATATCAGACAACTTGTTGAGCAATCCCTGAAACGCATTCAAGTGATCTGTCATCGGAGTTCCATCCTGATACCTCAACTCAATCACTTCTTGATCATAGCATCTTGTTATTCCCGGTCTTCCGAGCATATAACTGCTCCAGCTTCAACCACAAAGAACGAGCATTAACCTCATTTTCAATATGATGCAACACATTATCATCAATCCACTGCCTTATCAAACCACACACTCGGCGATGCAGCAACTTCCATTCATCCTCTGTCGTATTATCAGGTTTCTCCTCCTGAAATACTGGTAGATGAAATTCTTTCACAAAGAGCAGATCCTCCATCTTGCCCTTCCATAGATGATAATTGTTGTTACCATTCAAGCTTATCATTCTGCCCATATTCTCCATCTTTTCCATCACTCACACAAGCAACCCAATAACTCAAAGTTATCCAAATCCAAAGCTCACACCTTAAGCTCTGATACCACTCTGTTGGGGAAAACACGAAACACAGCGAATGCGCAGCGGAATAAAGTTCCCCGCACTTGTGTGAGCCTGTGAGGAAAAGACTTGAACTTGAATTATGGCACAGAAATGATCTAAGCAAGAAACTAAACGAGACACAATCTTTTTACGTGGAAAACCTCCTCGATGTGAGAAGGAAAAACCACGGGACCGTAGTCCACTCAAAATCCACTATATCAAATGTTTGAGTGTTACAACCACGTCCTCCCTGTTCTACAGAACAGAACCAGAGACTAAGGCTCAAAGAGAGCAATCTTCAACACCAAGAGAACTCAACAAGAGAGCAATACAAGCTTACAAAAATAGCAGATACAAACGACCTCAGCTCACTAGGATTTCGGCAACCAGAGAACAATCCCACCGTACAAATCCAAGATGAACAAGTCAACAACACCTCTGCCAAATTTCAGCTCAATCAGAGAAGAACTCACCATTGGATTTCCCAAACACTCAAGACTGCAACTGCTGAAGAACTGTAGCGACCAGCTTCACTAAAACCCCGATTCACGAGAAACCAACCGTTGAAACGACAATCCCACCGTTGAATCTCAAACCCACTGAGTCACGAAGCTTCCACAAAATATCAGCCAGATCGGACCACTTTCGAGCCCTCGAACACAGCCCTGAAGAAACCAGACGAAAATTCCTTCTTTCTCTCCTTCTTGCCTCCTCTTCTTTCTCTCTCTCTTTTAGTGTGTTTTGTCTATCTGTGTGTCTCCAACCTAAAAATTAGGTCACACTAACCTTATATATGTCTCACAAATAAGAGACTTAAAAAATACCTTATAAGATATTTATCACCAGACTTGAAAATTAACAAAGCAGACTTGAGAATTTTCACAGCAGACTTGAGAATTTTACACAGCAGACTTGAGAAAACAACACACCAGACTTCAGGTTTGATCTTCTCAACCAAACCCATGGTTTCCTCACACTAGGAGGAACACCAACATTACCTTGTGCTAAATAAAAACAAAAATATTCAGTATGTGTATTAAAGAATGCCTCAAAATGAAAATAAACACAACTGCATATGATTAATAAAATATATTTATTTTCTAATGTGATCGGTAATACATATACTCATTTTTAGTTGAATTCTTAAGAAATTTTGCAATCCCATATTTAAATTTCTAATGTGATCGGTAAAACATTAGCGAGTAGAAATTGTTTTTTTCGATACCAATTGGTTTTTGCATGATAACCACTAATAAAAACAAAAAAGTAAAAAATTTTGAATAGAAATCTTTGTTTTTTTTAGAAAATTACCACAAAAAAAACACGAAGTTGGTTTGACCAAGCCAATACCAATACCTGGTAATTATTAAAAAAAAAGTATATTTTTTTTTGCATATAGTGATAAAAATCGTAATAACAAAAAATCATATAAATTAATTTATGACACTTAAGCCAAAAACATGCCGCAAAAAGAATAGCATAACACAAAGCTTTGCTTTATGAGATAACCTTTCCTCTTGGTTCTAGTTGATATTGCTTAAGCAAAATCAAGAGCCCATTGATAGGACCTTTTCTTTTTTCTAAACACTTTGTTTCCCAGGTTTTCTTCTACATTGATCTGAGTTTGAGACTGATCCAAGAATGGACGGAATCAATAACCTGATTTTGTCTTACACTTTCTTTAAAGTGTCCGAGGAAAATACTACAGATACAAACAGCTCTGCTCCAGTTAGAAACCAATTAACAAAAAGTATCTATTGTTAAGAGAAGCTAATGTTGTCATTGTGGCATACCTATGCAAGAACAAGAGTCTCCCTTAGTTTTAACAATAAAATTTCCATTTTGGGGAAATTGTTTTACTATTTTTGTTTAGAATCCACATGACAGACAAAGAATTGCAGTAATGTTGGTAAATTGATTTTGCTAGAAACTCACGACCTTTGTTTTTGTCTAATTTTATAAAGGTGTCTTGTTATGCAATTTTTCTGCTAGTTTTGTGCTTCGGTTATGTTTAAGTAAACATGAATTTTTATTAGATACGGCTGAAGTCAAAGCAACTTTACAACGATGGTAAATAATAGAAAAGTAATCACTGACGAAGTTGAGCAACAAACGAAAGAGGAGAGAGACAACAATTAATAACTCCAAACTGGTCAAAATCTCAAACCAAAACAGAGAAAACAAACGCTTAGTGATGGGGTTGGGGTTTGAAAGTCTGTAACCAGTTGTTGAGGCGGTCCATAGCGGACAAGTCCACCTTCTTGGGGAAATTGGGGAAAGTAACAGCTTTGGGTTGTGGTCCACCACCACTCGAAGCTTAAGCCCAGCCTCACAATAACCGGACCTTGAGGTTATGAAATAATGAACTCCTGGTTCTGTGAGCCTAACAAGATCGTGTCCTGTCTTGTGCACGGCCACAGGAGACGTTGATCGCAGGTTAAGAACTCAAGATCACCGCTGATTTCATAGACGTCGTTGACTTTGTTGTCGTATTCGAAAAGCAGATTATCTCCACATGAAACTGTTTCTCCTCACTCCACTTGTGTAGAAGTCACTGTAATGGAGTTTCCATCCTTCTGAGTCTCCGACCTTGTAGGTGTTTCCGACAGGAAGGATCTTGCTCGGTGGTGGTGGAGGAACCGGACGTGAAGGGTCATGGATGACAAGAACCTCGAGCTTCTGTCCCCGTACGCATTGACCTTGATTTGAGGTGATGAAGTAGTGAAAACTGGTTCCGTGAGAGTCACGACATCGTGTCCTGTGTTATAGACGGCTTTAGGAGAAGAATAGTCGCATAGCTGGTATTCCAAAGAGCCAGAGGCTTGAGTAACGTCGTTGATGCTGGATCGTATTCGAAGACGAGAGAATCTCCCACGTGAAAACCTCTTATGGTCGGCATCGGCCCAAGCGTAATAGACGTCGTCCTTGGTAGTCCATCCCTCGGAGTCTCCGACTTTGTAGATCCTCGCCGAGCAGCAACCCAAGAGCACCGTGAAGCTCATCATCATAAGGAACACGAACCTGAAGATCCTCGTTCTTGTTGCCATCTATCTATCGAAGACGAACAAGAAATCACAAATACGATCGACGGAAGAAAGTTCTGGAAGCAAATCTCGAACTCGCTGAATCAGAAAGCGTTGATGAATGTGTGAATGAGACGAAGGAGAATACCGAAGCCCTCCTTTTATAAGGTTTTACGAAACCTAATTCTCCATTTTTTACGATATTATTTCCTTTTTTAATGATCTAAACCGTTTGAAAAAATACATCCAATATGGAAAAAGAACGAATAACGCTTCAAAATTGTATATGATCTCTAGTTTTTTTCCAATTTCGTCCAAAATCTTATCCTTGGTCACAAGGAACAATTGATGATATCTATTTTCATTTTTGGAAGTAATGAATACAACCGCTCTAAATATTAATTTTGTTGTTTCTTTTTAAATTCCTCAGAAATCGAAGGGTCAGATTTCGTGAGAAAGTAAAGTATAGTGGGCTTTTCTAGATTTGATATGTGTATAAATAATACTCTTTTTAATGTTTTTTTTGTCACAAATTGGTTACATTAGAAACATGTATTATTCTTATAATTCTTTTATCAAGACCATAAAAGTTTTTTTTTTTCCCTTTCTTTTATGGTTCTCGAACTTACAATATCCACACCTAACACTTTCAGTCTCTGGTAAAGGAGAGTGGTTCTCTATAAATAAAAAATTGGCATATCTCTATTTTACATTCTAGAATGTAATAACCTTTTTTCAATTTTTTGTTGAAATAAGATCAATTTTAATAAGCTGAATGAGCCCTGAGCCAAGTTTCCAAACTTATCCAAAACTCCAGAAACTGATGAACTGAATTTTCCAAATTCAAACCACACCAAATTATAAAATAACTCGAATGGACTAAAAATTATATATTACAACCAAACATGAATCGAACCAAACTGAACCTGTATAAAGATTACCTGAAAGGGTTTTATATTTCTAAACCTGAAAACCCAAAAATTTGAACCTTCTGAAACCGAATATGAACGCCTAGATCTAGTCGAATGTATCCAACCACTTAATCTAATGAATCACATTAAAATTTTGATTCGTATTTATGCTTTATTTTTCTTAAATTTTAAAGTTTTTTTTATTTAATTATGTGTTAATCTTATGTGTATTTACATTTTATTTTTATTAGCTTTTAAGTTTTTTTCATTAATTGACGTGGCAGCTTTAGATTAACTAAAAAAAACAGATGCGTCACCTTTAGATTAACTCAAAAAACTGATGTCAACACATGAAAAGACATTGTGTTTGGAAGTTGGTTTTTGACTTTGACCAAGCTAATTCTAAAATTTGGTAGTTTTTTTAAAAAATAGTATACTGTTACGAATGTCAAAAACAAACGGCGCCGAAAGAAACGAATTATTTGCGTCTGTGGAGCCCACCGTCACTATTTGCACAGTAATTCATTTTCTATATATACGATCGTTTCGATCATTGTGAAATTACACCTTCTTCAATAACAACATTTTCAACAAGAGAATTCTCTCTCGACTCTTCTTTCATATCTCAGTATCATTTATTTCGCGGGTAATAAATTTTTGTATTTATTTATTATTTCCGATATAATAAATTATCATTATTATTATAACACGTTATCAGCACGATCGTTCTACGATATGGGCTATATATATATGTAATATTTACTCTGTTATAATGGCTGGGATACCCGCCTATATAATAATTTATTATTATTGTAATGGTTGTTTAACGTACCATTATTTACTTAATATTACCGTGGGCCGTTTGTCGCCTCGTTATTTAATTTACCTGCACTATATCATGGCTGCTAAAAGCACCATAATTATTTATTTACTGTTAATGTTATAATGGATGACTGAGCCACCTGTATAATTTTATTGTTAATGTTATAATGGATGGCTGAGCCACCTGTATAATTTTATTATTAATGTCATAATGGATGGCTAAGCCACCGCATATTTATTTATTGTTTCAATGTGGATGATTGAATCACCATAATATTCTGATTATATATCTGTTTATATTATAATTGTTATAAATTAAATATGCATATTTTTGTGTTCAAAATAAGATTGCGGTCTCATTTATTCCTCAGGCGAATAAATCTAGACTCATATCAACGTACATCTCCAGGAACCTCTGTTCTGTTAAAGAGGACCTTCTTGTCCAACTGGGAAGAAGTAGTACGGATTTAATCAAAAATTCAGTTTTTCCGGTAGCCTTTTTCATAACGGTCACAAAGATTTTTTCACAAAATTTTTACTCCCCAACGGCTACATCTAACGGCTAGTGAACAGTATTTCGATCTATAAACACACTCATCCCTCACTCATTTCATTTCACTCAACAATTTCTTCTACTCCCAAACATCTTTCTCTCGATTTTATTTTGTAAGAATGATGAAAATGATGATTCGTTTGTTTTTATTTTTCTGTTCAATTTTTATTTCTGCATCGATTTACCTTTTTTGCACAGAAGATTCTAATCGGCAGATTTTGCCAC
>VHIU01000175.1:0-87397 GCA_010577795.1 Isatis tinctoria
TGCAATCAAGAACCTGTATCAGTAACGAAGTAGTACAGGAAGAGCTACAGGACGTGAAGATATGTGTTTGCTGAGATTTGAACGAATCTAGGTGATTGGATTCGAGCCAAGAGTTGGTTGAGAAGCTGGATAAAGATATGAAAGAGGATATTGCAGCTTCGGAGTGTATCCATATTCTTAGGAGAAGATATAGGAAAAGTAGAATATTTTCTTTAAGATTTGAGATTATCCTATAATAAAGGAATATGCTATATGTATAAGCTTGATGGGCAAGTTTAGTCTATCTTCGTCTGAAGTTCCCAACTCCAAGCGGAATCAAGACTATCTGGGGGAATCAAAAGGAGGCCCGGATCTGCATCTTGGCGGAGCACAAGCTCTGGAACCCGACGGTCCCGCAGAGAGAGAATCCCAAGCGAAAGAAGATGGACGAAATCCCCGAGTCGGGAAGGAAGGCGAGCAGAACCGACGAGTTTGAAAAGACGGAGATTCTGCCCGCGAAAGACAAAAACGATCAAGAAGAAGTCACTACAGCTAAAGAAGATACGTCCGAGGTCGCCAAGGCCGTAATGGACAACTCCGCAACCAAGGCTTTGTCTCTTTTCCAAAAAAAAAAACGGAACTACGGTGACTTGATCCCTTTTCACGAAGGGTATGTAGGCAGCTCGCTTAAAAAACGAGTTCAGTTGCCCCCCTCCATAAAAAGGGGGGGAGTGGATCCGTATATATCCACAAAAAAGTCCGAGCAACGTCGGATTTTTCGAAGTTCAATGATGCGAAGGATGAACACTGAGACTTATCTTCTCATAACCTATCCAAAACCCTGACAATTTTCTGAAAAGACGAATTAAAACAAAAATCCCGGGTGAACATTGAGACTTAGTATCTTACAACTCATCCGGAAGAGTAAGCATTCCTTCCAACATAGCAACTCCGGATAAAAACCGAGACTTAGCATCTCGCAGTCCATCCGGAACCGCCTATAAAATCCTCTCAATACAATAAAGAAGCAAGGACTCTGGATGGAAATCGAGGCTTAGCATCTCGCAGCCCCTCCAGAACCGACTGACCGACGACTGACTCAAACTCCTTCAAATCTTCGAACAAATTCGTCTATTGCTGGACACAACAAGACATTCACATCTCAGCTATGGTTCTTTCAACATCCCGCAACGGATAAATCTAGCGCGCTATACAAATTTCCGGACTAATATCTAGAGGGCGTAACCTGATCAGAAATGCGGGAAGCGTCAAGACGATATTCTGTTTAGTTTATCTTCAGGAGCGTTCGCATATGCAAATAGTGTGAGGCGTAAACCACGAAATAAAATTGCCAAACCCACTAAACGCCATCAAGGAAAGCTGATCTAAGACATCTCATATATGCAGTATCAAACTGGCTCTGATACGAGATCCTAAACGCGTTTCGAAAGGGAACAAAGAAGTCAAATACACTAAGTTCCCTGCGACACACCGAACAAGCACAAAACCCAGAAAGTATCCGCAACGATACACTGGTTCTTAAAGATCGGAATGCCCAGAGAAACATCCCCATCACGACGCTCAAGTCAATCAAAAATCAAAGACAAGCAAAAGATGAAAGATAATCCATGGAAGCAAAAGAGGTTCGAGTAATCAAAACAAAAGTTCAACAGTCCAACAGAAGCAAATACAATAAAGTTCTAAACAACCCAAACAAAAATACAAGTAAATAAACTGAATCCTAGTCGGAATCAACATCATCGTCCTGGATAACGAGAGTGGTACCAGCAGTATCCATCTCTCTGATTCTGGCATCATCTCCTCCATAAGGGCCATCCTCGGATCGATACGGAGAGACGGGAGAATAGACTAACGCACCATCAAAGCCGGCGATAGTCCGCTCAAAGGAACCTAGGCAACCTCTGCCTCTGAGGTCCGCAAACTTGCCCTGCAACCTGATCTCCTCGGCATCAAGCGTAGTCTTCCCGGCCTTAACCTGGCGGACCATCGTCAGGTTCGAACAAACCTCCGACAAAGAGGACTCTGCGAATGCAGCTTCGCGCAGCGGCACAAGGGAAGCTCTCGCCTTCTCCATGCGGAGGCGATACTTCTCCGCCATCTCCCACCGAGAGGCCTTCAAGGCTTCATCATCTTCCGCTCGGCCTCCGCCTCCTTCTCCTGCAAACTATGCTTCATAGTCATTACCTCAGAGACAGCCTCCGCCTTCTCGGTCTTGTACCGGCTGGCCCGACAGGCAGACTTCTTAAGCCGCACCTTCAAGGCTTAATCTCCTCATCCTTAGCCTGAGACTCCTTGGCTTCGGCTTCAACAGCGAGCCGGGTCGCATGAGCCTCTGAGCAGATCTGAAACAACGCAAGTATCGGATAAATAAACCGAAGTAAGGCGGATCTGAATCGAAGAACAAACAAAGGAAGGCAAATAATACCACCATGATTCCCGAACACAAGCCCCCATATGATCTTGTAAGATCGTATGGCTGAGAAACAGCGGAAGACGATCCACCAATATGATCGACAAACTTCATGGACTCAACAATATCTCCCCCAGCCGCCCTGCGAGCATCGAACATAAATCCGGATTCCAGAGCCTGGGCCTGGCATGAAGCTTTGGTCCTCTTAGGACAATCCACTCCATCAACAACCTCTTTGCCCTTGCTTTTATCGGCGGCAGCGCGATCAGGACTCGAAGGATGGGAAGTCGGAGCCTCGGGAACATCCCTGGCTCGAGAACTAGTCCTGGATGCAGCCGGAGCGGAAGCAGATGCGTTCGCCGGCTCAGACGAGCCCTCGCCCTTATTCTTCCGGTTGTGGTACATGTGCACACCTTCCAGTCCCGGAATGGTCTCCATCGTATCTACAAAATCAGGTCCTTTGGGAGGAAGACGCCCTTCAAGAATGCCCTTCAAGAATGTCCTTACAAAATATATTCATTATTATAGCATTCATGAAATTAATCAAACGATATTATCTACCAAAACAAAACATAAACGAAGGAAAAGAAAAGAGGAGCTGGGGTAGAAATAACGGATTCTTGTCTTTTGTCTCTATCTTGCTTGACGTGAACCGAACTGGGACCATAACTGAAAATAAATGGTCACCACATACTTGTTCTCTAGCGACGACTTAGTTTTGGGTTGACCATACTATCAAAATAAATAAATTGAAGACTTCTCATGAAGTGTGCAGTATTTTCAATTAATTAGCAGATTTCGAACGAAATTTCCGATTTAAATGATTTTATCATTCAATGTTTGACAATTTTGTCAATCCCAAAATTAATCTCACATAACTACCGAACGAAGTCTACGTAAAAGTCAATCATTCATCAAATCAAATGCAAACTACCTTTCTTTTTTCACAAACTCTAGACAATGATTTCGCTAAAAGACCATTGTTTTGGTTAAATGCAAAACTACTCTAGTTCTAAGGGGCATTTCCTATGAAGTCTGCCTCATATTTTTTCTCAAAAGAAATATTATCGCGGATTTCAGTTGAAATATCCGATCCGAAATCCGAGAATGATCAAATGGAAACTAACCTATGTGACCAAGGGACTTCCAAAAACTCAATGATTTACTTTTTCAAAATTGAGAGAAAATTGAGAAATAAGATATTGGGAGCTAAAAAGTGAGCTTTAAGAGCTTAAATTTCGGTGATTGAAGCATTTAGAGCTTCAATTTGGTTGTTAATGGTGGTTCATGATGATTTCTTTATTTTTTATATTTTTGAGAAAAAATAAATTAAATAACAGATAATGAAAATTTTGTGAATATGAAAATCTGGGAAATGTGTTTGTGAAAGAAAGTGACATTTGTAGAAGATAAAAAAATACTTTTGCATTTCACCTTAATTTGTGAATTATTTCTCCAAGTAGCCCGTAAATATAATAATTTTAATTTATTAAAAATATTTTTGTGATATATCATTGGTGAAAATTAACTTGAGCACAACACATAAACATCTCAAAAGTATTTTTTATATTTTTGAGAAAAAAATAAATTAAATAACAGATAATGAAAATTTTGTGAATATGAAAATCTGGGAAATGTGTTTGTGAAAGAAAGTGACATTTGTAGAAGATAAAAAAAAAATACTTTTGCATTTCACCTTAATTTGTGAATTATTTCTCCAAGTAGCCCGTAAATATAATAATTTTAATTTATTAAAAATATTTTTGTGATATATCATTGGTGCAAATTAACTTGAGCACAACACATAAACATCTCGAAATAATATTATAGAGATCTTATTATGAAATTCATGTTTTATCATTTTTACTTTAATTAAGGTTTGTTTTTAACGTAAAAGCTCAGACCATGACACCGTTAAGAACAAGTTAATGAAGAAATATATTTTTTGCGTCAGAGTGGTATCAGTCAGTTGACTCACTTCATAGACCGATAGACGTGTATGTTTTTTGGTATGCATTCGCAGTATAAAAAAAAGAGTGCGACATCACTGTATCATTGATAAATACCTCTAACTAATGAAAGAAGATTCAAACTTGAATCAAATTTGGTTCCAATTAAGACGTCGTGTGGGCCAAGATGTTTGGGAAATAATTGTCCTATAGTCTTCTCTTTAAGGACCTGTTTCTCAAAGAGAGAAGGCAACACTTTCATTGTAGCTTGTATGATCATGAAGCTGCTTCTTTTACTTGCTTTCAATACTCTCATCTTACTCAAAAATTTGGACGTGGGGTTTTCCGACAATGTTGTTAGCAACACTGATAGACAAGCATTAATGGCGTTGAAGTCTCAAGTTTCTGAAAATAAAAGAGTAGTATTGGCCTCGTGGAACCACTCTGTTCCGCTCTGCCAATGGAAAGGTGTTACATGTGGCCGTAAACACAAGAGAGTTACTGGTTTAGACCTTGGAGGGTTGGGACTTGGTGGGATCATCTCACCTTCTATTGGTAATCTTTCTTTTCTCAGATATCTAAATCTTGGGGATAATTCTTTTGGTGGTACCATTCCAAAAGAGGTGGGAATGTTGTTTATCCATTGTTGGAAATCATTCTCGGGTAATCTTAGGCCTGGTTTTGGGAATATACTTACAAAACTTGTGGAGCTGTATTTGGGGATGAATTATTTCTCAGGAGATCTACCCAAAACAATATCTAATATCTCGACCCTTAGAATGCTAGAGGTTGCACAAAACCATTTCACCGGAAGTATCCCCGTTAGTTTTGGAACATTACACAATATTCATTTTCTGGGACTTAATGCTAATTCTTTTGGAAACAACTTAGTGGGAGATCTTGAATTTCTTAGTGCTTTGGTAAACTGCACTCAGCTAAAAATATTGGATGTTGGTTACAATAGACTTGGAGGAGATTTGCCAATCTATGTAGCCAATCTTTCCAAGGAGTTAACCTCATTATCCCTTGGTGGAAATCTCATCTTTGGTGGCATTCCTCTTGACATTGGGAATCTCAAAAACCTGCAATCACTTGGCTTGGAAAACAATTTGTTCACAGGAGGAATACCAACTTCTATGGGAAAGCTTTCATTGTTAAGAGTTTTGATGCTGAACTCAAACAGAATGTCAGGAGAGATACCGGCAAATCTTGGAAACATCACTCTGTTACAGAATCTCATTTTGTTCAACAATAATTTTGAAGGAAGCATTCCTCAGAGTCTTGGAAACTGTCGTTTTCTGTCATCTCTTCGGGTTGGATCTAATAGGTTAAACGGGACTATACCTAAGGAAATCATGCAAATTGAGTCTCTTGTCTACTTTTATGTGTCAAAAAATTTGTTCACTGGTCGTTTTCCAAAAGATGTTGGAAGATTAAAACTCCTTGTTGTGCTATCTGCAGCAAACAATAGATTTTATGGAAACATCCCGGAGACAATAGGAGATTGTCTATCCATGGAAGAACTTTACCTGGGAGGAAATGCATTTGATGGAGTTATTCCAGATATGAGAAACTTAAGAGGTCTCAAATCCTTCAACTTATCAAACAACAATTTGGCAGGAAGCATACCTGAATATCTTGCCAACATTTCCTCGTTAGAGAGTTTAGATCTCTCTGGTAACAACTTGGAGGGAATGGTTCCAACAAAAGGAGTGTTTCAGAATTCTGAAAACTTTTCAGTATCTGGTAATGAGAAACTATGTGGAGGTATCACTGATCTAAAGTTAAGGCCATGCCCTCAAAACATAGTATCAAGGACGAGAAGACATTCATCAAACCAAAAGAAAGTTTACATCGGTGTTAGTATTGGTGTAGCTTTCCTTGTCTTGTTAGTATTGGCTCTGAGTTTGCTTATGAAAAGGAGGAAGAAGAAAACCGGTGCTGACAACAACGCCAACAATTTGCCATCGAATTCCCCATTAGAAGCTTATGAAAAGGTAAGTTATGAGGAGCTTCGAGCTGCGACTCATGAGTTCTCTTTAAGCAATTTGATTGGTTCAGGAAACTTTGGCTCTGTTTTTAGAGGGTTGCTTGGTCCCGAGTTCAAAGCTGTTGCGGTTAAAGTTCTAAATCTTCAAACACGTGGCGCAGCCAAGAGTTTTGTGGCGGAATGTGAAGCCTTGAAAGGTATAAGGCATCGAAACCTTGTGAAACTTGTGACTTGTTGTTCAAGCATTGATTTTAAAGGAAATGAATTCAAAGCGCTAGTGTACGAGTTTATGCCGAATGGAAACCTAGATATGTGGCTGCACCAAGACGAAGTCGGAGAATCTGTAAATCAATCAAGACCATTGAAGCTATCTGAACGAGTTAACATAGCCACAGATGTGGCTTCAGTTTTGGATTATATCCATTCCCATTGTCATGACCCTTTAGCTCATTGTGATCTAAAGCCAAGCAATGTTCTTCTAGATAATGATCTAACAGGACATGTAAGTGACTTCGGTCTTGCTCGGATCCTTGACCAAGAATCCTTCATCAACCAAGTTAGCTCCACAGGTGTTAGAGGAACCATCGGCTATGCAGCCCCAGGTAAAAGTATTTGTGAATATTGAATCATGTTATCTTTCTTATTGCTTTTCTCTTATAATAACATTTCTTTTGATCATTGTGAAGAATATGGAATGGGAGGCAAACCATCGAGAGAAGGGGATTCGTACAGCTTTGGAGTTCTTCTGTTGGAGATGTTCACTGGAAAGCGTCCAACGGATGAACTACTTGTGGAAGATATTACTCTCCGTAGCTATGTCGTGTCGGGTTTGCCTGAACATGTCCTTGATATAGCTGACATATCGGTTCTCCACGGTGAAGTTCACAACAAGAATATTGATACCATTGCTGAGTGTTTGAAGATGGTGTTTCATGTTGGAATAAGGTGTTCTGAAGAATCTCCCACAAATCGAATGACGATGGCTCAAGCTTTAGCTGAATTAGTCTCAATTAGAGGGAGGTTCTTTAGTACCAAGAAGGACGAGATTGTAGATGCTCAAGTATGACAAACTTTGCAGATGACAAAGCACGTTTCGTCCAGACAGATAATGTAAGATTACAATATCTGAATCAATGTGAAATTTTTAGTAATTTTTCTGAATTGCTTTTGTAATTTGAACTTAAAATTTGTGATTGGCTAAAACTGATCTTGTGCAAGAATAAATATGGGTAAATTTATATACATGACAAAATTTGAGAAATTTAAGGTTGAATTTAAGAGAAAATTTATCAAATCCAATAAAAACAAAAGACTGAAAAAATATCAAGATTTTTGACTGACAAAACTAAAAAACTTGAATGATGCTTTTTTCTTTTCAATAAAGGCCCTTCATAGCTGAAAGCGTCTTAATTAGTAGCTAATGACAAATGCCTTTTTCTGAAAAATATTTAGGAACAAATATCTTTGCAAATTTTTCTTTACTATACTAATTGCAAATCCATACGACGTATGGACAATCACTAGTTAAATATAAGATGGAGAGCAAACAAACGTAGAGCTTGGTTTGCCAAACTATCGGCCAATGCATTAAGTCTTCTCAGAGCATACTTTAAAAATATACAATTAATATTGTGAAACTCCAATAAACGAATCTGACTCCATATCATTATTGATTTTAATCTGATTCGTGATAATCTTTGGCGAAAGCCAATCTCCTCTAAAAACCAGTCCCTACGCTACCAAGGAAGAGCGGACAAATACGAAAGTCTTTAAATGGTGAGTGATGGAGACAAGACAGCTTAAAATTTAATGGTATCAACTAACGTGTGAAAACTGTTTGGGTCAACTTACATAAGAAAATCCAAACTCTTTATTGCTGGAAAGTCATGAGGGTCAATGCGTTTGTGGAATTATTTTCCTATAGTTGTACTTGTATCTTTTTTTTAGACATCTGGCGTTATATTCATTCTCATACTTGGGGAATCCAAAAGATCGACACAAACGACAAAAGGATTTATCCCACACTAATCCAAGGTCTCAGTCACAAGCCGGCAGATATACAATCTCCAGACACAAAGCTCCAACACGAGGAGACAAAGCCGGCAGGTAAACAAACACCTCCGGAGCCAACCTTTACTACAAAAACTAAAACATCCCAACCCAAGAAAACAAACGCTGAGAAACGGAAGCCCACCAAAGCTAGACAAGCCCACGAGAGTCAAACACTGATGCTGAGAACTTACCAACCGCAGAGCTCCTGTAAACTCAATTCTTTCAGTCCAAAATCACCATGGATCCTGCTGACTGTGAGATACTAAAACAAACGAATCCTCAGGACCACAAACCCAAGCCAATCCAACGCTAAGGCTGGAAAACACTCCAAAAGGTTAACCGGAAGGAAGCTGCTCCAAAACACAAACAGAGACAAAGACTCACGACAAAACCAAATCAAGCTAAAAGGCAAGGTTATACGAAACACAAAGCCAAGCGATCGGAAAAGGACTAAACTACAGCCGCAACTGAAGCCTAACCATCAACAACTAAGAAAAGAAGAAAAGAGAAACACTAAAACCTTGACAATCAAAGCAAAATGCAGAAAAACCACAACTGTAACTCTCAAGAGAGCCGGAGGCTTCGATTTCAAAGAGATAGCATTTCAAAAAAAAAAAAACAACTCAAGAATCCACCAAAAGCCCCACTCGAACACAAACTCCCAACCGAAGCTATAGACTAAAGCCCACACGACAGACCAGGAGAAAGCGACTAAAGAGACGAAAGCCTCCGCCAAGGACGATTTGAGACACCGAACCAAAGCAGAAGGAGAGGACCCAAGAAACCAAGCTCCAAACCCGAGGCGAGCCACCGAGAAAGCAAACGGAGACAGCCCCGTCATCTTCAAGGCTAAGCTGTAAGAGGAATGAAACACAAAAAAACAAGGTGCAGAGAAGAAAAACTGAACATGGAGACCGAGAGAGACGAAAAGAGAAGAAGGAAACATCCCCCCCAGCAACGGCGAGAAGAGCCGACCGCCGGAGGGCAGCGGATCTGAGACCAAAAACCAACGGCGGCTAGGGTTGTACTTGTATCTTTTAAAACACTCTTTCGGAAAACGAGAAGGCAATTTTTTTTAAAAGCTTGTATAATCATAAAGTTGTTACTTTTACTTGCTTTCAATACTCTCATTTTACTCAAAACTTTGGATGAGGGATTTTCCCAGTGAAATGTCCAATGTTTTTCACAAATTCACATTTTTAGGAGGAAAACGCAAAATCATATATTTTTGACTGAAAAATGAAAAAAATTATATTTGGTGAAAAACATGAAATCACGGTTTTGAAGGGAAAATACGAAATCACGTTTTTTGCGAAAAAACTAAAAAATCATGTTGAAAAAGCCCGAATCACCGTCTATTATAAAAAAAAAAACATCACACCTTCTATATGTAAATATTTCTTTTCTTCTCAGATCTCTAAATTTTAAAGATAAATCTTTTGGTGATATCATCCCAAAAGAGGTGGGAATGTTGTTTAGGCTTCAACAGTTGAATACGAGCTTTAGTATACTTGAATGAGTAATTCCGACAAACAACTACATATAAAATATTTGCTATAAATAATTTGACTAATATGATACTATGATAACAGTTAATATAATAATTAACTATATATCAAATATTATACCCGCACATGGTGCAGATTATCATCTAGTTAACTAGATTATAACCCGCGCGAGCCCGGCTCGGGTATTATATTCACAAAACTATTTTATAATATATTTAAATTAATTTATTTTTTAGAAAATAATAGTTAATATATGGTATATACATTCTGTACATATTTATATGCAAAATACAATGATTTATTAACATATATTTGAAATTTAATTTATGTTTGTTATGATTTATTCTACAATGATTTATGATTTATTACAACATGTTTTTGTATAGTTGTAATTTTATGTTTAATTTAAAAAATTTGTTAATGGGCTGGAGAATGAATATCTTGTTTGTAAAATAATGGACTACAAGAATGATGGACGGGAAAACAAAACCCCCTCACAAGCAAGACACCACAAACGGGAAAAAAAAGAAAAATCAGAAGAAACAAACGGTAAACAAGAATGATCAGCAATTTTCTCGACAAAACCCACCAAAAAAGTCCTCCTCACGGAGGAACTAATGATCATGACCACTTTCTTTGCGATGAATACTCGAGGCTTCAATCAGACGCGCAAACAAAATCAAATTAGATCGTGGATAGCAAATGCCAAACCTTCTTTTGGTTGTTTGCTAGGAACAAGAGTTAAAGAGAATAAAAGTAAGTCTATCATTGACAGGGTCTTTCCCGACTGGGAAGCAGTCACAAACTATGACTATCACAGGCTTGGAAGGATATGGTTGGTATGGTCAAAATCGGTTAAAGTGGTTACATTATATAAAAGTCCCCAAATGATTACCGTGGGAGTATCTACGAGAGATGGAGAAGATTTTCTTTGCTCCTGCATCTACGCATCAGATTTCAGAGAAGACAGGACAACTGTGAGAGCCGAAACTCACACTGTCAAAACTTATATTTAGTGGGGGCTCGAAAATTCTATTTAAAAAGAACTAAAGGACCAAAAATGCAAAAGAGAGATTTTTATTGATATTTTCCGAAAGTACAAGGGAGATTAGCAAGAGCTGAATAGTCTTAAATTGCTAAAACTCCTAATACTCGGATCTGGGATGGATTTAACCTTTACATGAGCGTACATATATATACTGACAATCCTAGGAGGCTAAGACTTCAGATTTCCGATGTGGGACCTTGTCCTTCGCTCCCAGCCGCCGACTTAAGCTTTTTGGGCCCGATTTCCGGCCCGAGAGTCTTCCGTGATCCATCTGCGCATTCTGACCCAAATCTGGCCCGCCGGTGAATAGTGATCCGTGAATAGTAAACCGGTGAATAGTAATCCGAATCTCGGTTTATGCTTAATTCGATTTTTCGGTTAACTTTGTCTCGGGATGAATAGTGTTTTTAACGGTTTTTCCCGCGTGAATAGTGTTCCGAGCGTTTTATGACTTCCGAGATTTGAACCGCCCGTTTTTTATTTGAACTTCCAGCCGCCGGTTTCAGTATTGATGGCCAGCCGCCGGTTCCTTTGGCTTGTATGCTCGGCGACTGGTCCACGGCTGGCTGGACGTTCGTCTCGGTCTTTCGGGGAACGTTTATGGACGTCCTTGGGGTCAGAACATGCAAACGGATGATCTCCGGGTCGGTCCGGGCATTGAGTTACGTTTGACGGTCGGTCGACTGGACGATGTTCGGATGAGGAGTCTCGACTCGAGAAATGATCGTGGACATGTGATGAAGACCCGGCGGCTGGGACAAGTGCCAGCCGCCGGCCACGGACGAGGGGAGATCCGGCGGCTGGCCTCATCCCAGCCGCCGGCCACGGACGAGGGGAGATCCGGCGGCTGGCTTCATCCCAGCCGCCGGCCACGGACGAAGGGAGATCCGGCGGCTGGCCTCATCCCAGCCGCCGGCCACGGACGAAGGGAGATCCGGCGGCTGGCCTCATCCCAGCCGCCGGCACGGACGAAGGGAGATCCGGCGGCTGGCTCATCCAGCCGCCGCGCCACGGACGAAGGGAGATCCGGCGGCTGGCACTTGTCCCAGCCGCGGCCGTTGGTGAAAGAGGACCCGGCGGCCGGCCATGTCCCAGCCGCCGGTTGGCTTCCTTGGACGGATCGTGGGCAGTTTGCCTTAGCTCGTTCGTTCCATGTTCGGGATAGGTTTCATTTGGTCTTGTCCGTCCCATGTTCGGATGAAGAAGACCCGGCGGCTGGCACTCATCCCAGCCGCCGGCCTTGGGTGGAGAGGACCCGGCGGCTGGCACTCATCCCAGCCGCCGGTTCGTGCCTTGGACGGGTCGTGGGCAGTTTGCCTTAGCTTGCCCGTTCCATGTTCGTGATTTGATCTCGACCTTGACTTCTCGTTCCGTCAATCTTCGAGGAGGGGATTTCGACCCCAACAGTTAGCCCCCCAGCTCTTCGTTCTCGTAGTCCAGGACGATGAGCTTTAAGCTGAGGTTTTATCGGGATTGATTGAAACGGGAAGGCAATGGGTTTTTCCGTACGTCCGTTCATCCGCTTCTCTTTGATGTCTTGTCAGAGTATTGTTCATCATAGAAGTTCGTGCCACGTTTGATATATCAAAGGAGTGGCTTCATTCATTCTTCACATCCCCTTCTCAAGTTTTTTCTTCAAGTCTTTTCTTTGAAAATCTTTTTCTTTAGCAATGGCTGGTGAAGGAGGTTCTCCTTTCGGTCTCAACTTTGATGCAATAATGAACAATCAGTTCGAGTTTGATTTTATGTCCGGGGATCAGGATATGATACTTGTGGAAGACCTGCTGGCCGATGGAGAAGATGCCATTCCACGAGCAGCGCACGGTCCCGAAGGCGTTCCTCAGTGGGAGGCCGGTCCTAGCTATGCTCAAGGAGCGCTCGGTTTTGCGAATGTTCCTCAATGGGAGCCCGAGCCGGCGGCCGGGAGTGATATCAGACCCGAGCCGGCGGCCGGGAATGTAATTAGACCCGAGCCGGCGGCCGGGAATGAGGTCAGGCCCGAGCCGGCGGCCGGGAATGAGGTCAGGACCGAGCCGGCGGCCGGGAGTTCTACGAGTAGGACGTCTGGTTCGAGGAGGGCGGCTGGCTCTAAGAACGCTTCCAGGAGGGCGGCTGGCACAGTAGCCGTATCAAGATGGGCGCTTGGCTCTGGAGGTGCCTTAGAGAGGACGTCCGCTGCTCCTCACGTCGGAATTGATGGCGTTTCACCGAGGACGAGTATAGCACGTGGCGTTTGGACTCCTCCTCAACATGTCGAGGACAACGGTGGGTGGCGCGCATGGCCGTCCCGATCTCTGGTCCCTTCCGAGAGTCATCGTGTTTGGCCAGAGATAGGTAATGACTCGGCCATGTCCGGGGAAGAAATCAGATCGGATCACCCGGAGGTGCCTATCTTCGTGCATCCGGACGTGAAGTCCGAATGTCGCTCTCCTGGTGAGGCTAAAGCCTATTGGGGCGAAGATATTTTCGCTTGGCGGTTTAAGAAGCCTGGACCGTCTACGAGTTATAGATCGATAGCCGAGACATTCAAGCATGGTCCTACTTTGAGCGATCGGGACTCGCTGTCCGAGCTTAGATACGATTTCCGGATTCCGGACAAGATTAAGTTCCGTCTCCCGAAGGATGGGGATAGGATGAACAAGGCACCAGATGGCTATTTTGCCATGTACGAGTCGATGTTCTACGAAGCCTTCCTCTGGTTCCCGATCCGGGAGCCATTTTTGATTTTCTCGATTATATGGGGTTGCGATCTCTCAACTTACCCCTGGCGCCATGAGGATTTTGATGGGACTTGTAGTCCGTTGTGCCGAATGTGGGATCAAGTTGGAGGGTGATCTGATTCGGAATTTCTTTTCGATGAGGAAGGTTTCCAATTCGGATTTCTTCTGCTCAATCAACGTTCGGAGGAACGTGAAGCGTTTCTACACCGGGCTCCGACAGCATTGCAAAGCTTCGCGGCTTGAGTTTTTCTATGTGAAACGCAGCCCGCTTACGGTCGGTTCTGACTTCGGCGGCTCAGTTAGGACCGAGTGGAGTTTGCCACGTAAGTGTTCGTCTTTTTGTGAATTTTTTTCCTATAAGTAGTCCTTGTTCATTTGTTTCATTCTTCATAACTTCATTTCTCACAG
This sequence comes from Isatis tinctoria, assembly GCA_010577795.1. Taxonomy (NCBI): domain Eukaryota; kingdom Viridiplantae; phylum Streptophyta; class Magnoliopsida; order Brassicales; family Brassicaceae; genus Isatis; species Isatis tinctoria. Next base: position 14,086 of record VHIU01000175.1, read on the forward strand.
CTTTTCTTCTTTTCTCTCTCTAGGTCGTGATCCCTTTGTCCCAGGATTTCCGGTTTGAGGATATCGTTACAGAAGTTGATAAGAAGAAAATCGATTGGGAGTGTCCGACCTTTGGCGCCGTTTTCTTGACGCAAGAGATATTTTAGAAGGACGTGCCCCTCTCAAAGGTCCCGACTTCATTGACCCGCCGGCGACGTACCCCGGAATGGCGGGTGTTTGGAACTATCGCAAGCAGAAGTACGGTGAGGCGGACCGTCCGGAGAGGCGGTCGAGTTTGACCCGGCGGCCGGCTTTGTTCTTCCGCCCGGACCCGACTTCCATGGCGTGCCCGGGGAACAGATTGCTGCTCCTCAGAGTTCAGCTTGTGCCGTCGCTGTGGACAAAGGGAAGGGAGCTTCCAACAGCCCGGACCGTTCGAGGAAGGGCAAAGTGGCTCGGACGGCCGAGGCGTCCGATCATGGTCTTCTCTTCGATGCTCGCAAGGCGGCGGGAGGCGATCCGGCTGAATCCGTTAAGGTTGTGGATTACTTTGGAGCGTTGGCTCCGGCCCCAGCTGTGCCGTTCGATCGTTCGGCGGCTTATGGAGATCTGTCCTCCGGTCTTATGATGGTAACTCCTTTTTCCGTTAGATTCGTTTGGACGCAGTTTGGTCTTTGCTGATATTTGCTTTTCTTTGATTCAGATCGCCACCCGAGCTCATGCAACCCAGGTTGCCTTGGAAGCTTCGGAGAGAGAGTCCCGGAAGAAGGACAAGAAGATCAAGGCTTTAGAAGTGAAGCTTCGGAACGTGGAGAGGCGATCTCAGAAGGAGATTAAGAAAGTGCTCGCGGAAGCTGAGCGGAAATTGGAGCTGGCTCTTAAGAAATGTCGCTGGGACTTGGTGGAGAAGTATCGTCTCCGCATCGAAGGTGCTAAAGCTGCCCTTGCGCCGATGCGTCAGGCGAAGTATGGTGAGACTGCCTTGACCGAGGTCAGCTCGAACCTTGATCTAATCCGGGATATTAAGTCCGGGAAGTCCAAGGTCGAGGTGGAAGAAGGAGAGCTGAAGGCGTCATTAGAGCAGCTCAACGGAGGAGGTTGGGCCGGTTCTTATGATCGGGCTGCTGCCGTTCTCGAGAGCCACTTGGTGTGCTCTCCTGTTTCTCCGTACCAATCTCCGAATGCCGAAGATTTGGATTATGCAGCTCCTACTCCTCTTGTTGAATATGATTAGGCTTTTGGCCTTGTATTATCTGTTTCTGTTGTATCCGGGTCTTTTGACCTTTTTCATTGTATTTGCTTCGTTGTCTGAACTTGGTCACTCATATCTCCTTTCAAGGGGATTTATTATCTATTTGTTTTTGCCTTAGATGTTATGGACTTCTTTGCTTGCTTGCTTCGCTTTTATAGCCTTGATAAAGGAGAAGGCGGCCGGTATGTCTCTCTCCAAGAGGGCGGCTGGCCCATTTTATAGAATGAAGGGCGGCTGGCCCGTCTCTCTACGGAGGACGGGCGGCTGACCGGTTTTGTGGAGTAAAGGGCGGCTGGCCCGTCTCTCTACGGAGGACGGGCGGCTGGCCCGTTTTGTAGAGTGAAGGGCGGCTGGCCCGTTTTGTAGCTGATTGATATTGCGTTGGAGTGTTGTTCCGGACACTCGAACTTTTAGACCAGTTTGTATTTTGCGAATATTCCTGGTTTAATGCAGTCTTTTGTTGTCGTAGGGGACCGAGCTTGTTCGAATCCCTCTTTCGACTGAACGCTTTTAAGATCTCACATCAGAGCCGGTTTGATACTGCGTTCTCGAGATGTCTTTGACCAGTGTTCCCGTGTCAGGCGCTTTACTGGGTTTAAAGAGTTTACTTTGTGTCCTGTACTATGCAAAGTGTTGGTGAAAGTAAACTAATCAGAACATCGTCTCGAGCGCTTCCTGCAGGATCGCGGGATACAGGTTACGCCCTTCGGATGTTAATCCGGAAATTTGTATAGCGCGCTAGTTTTATCCTCTGTGGGATGTTGAAAGAACCATGGTTTAAAAAGATAGTCTTGTTGTGGCCAGCAACAGACGGATTTGTTGGAGAGGACTTAAGTGTTCGGGAGAAGTATCTTGATTGGTTGATGGTCTTTGGATGAGATGCTAAGCCTCGATGTTCATCTGATTTTAAGTTCGAGTTGAAGATGTTTTATGAGATACTAAGTCTCAATGTTCATTTTCCTTGGGGTTTTCTGGATCCATTCGGTTTCTAGATCAAGTTTCAAGATGCTAAGTCTCGATGTTTGTCAGAACGGTGTTTTCAGGAAACTTTTTCAAGCTTTGGATGTGTTATGAGATGCTAAGTCCCAATGTCCATCTTCTTGAAATTTTTGCGAAAATTTGGGAGTATGTATATACGGACCCACTCCCCCCCTTTTTAAGGAGAGGGGCAACTGAACTCGTTTTTTAAGCGAGCTGCCTACGTACCCTTCGTGAAAAGGGATCAAGTCACCCGTAGTTCCGTTTTTTTTTTTTTTTTTTTTTTTTTTTTTTGTGGCGGGAAGACGGTTAAGTCTTGGTAATGGAGTTGTCCGTCACAGCTCCGGCAGTTTCTGCGGTCTTTTCGGCCGTTTTTGTCTTCTCTTGGTCGATTTCAGTCTCCGTGGGCGGAACCTCCGTTTTTTCGAACTTTTCGGTTCTGCTCACTTTCTTCCCAGTTCGGAGACTTTGTCTTCGTTCTTCCTCTTCGGGTTATCTCTTTGCGGGTTGGTCGGATTCCGGAGCTTGTGTTCCGCCAGAAAACAGATCCGAGCCTCCTTCTGATTTCCCCAAACGGTCTTGATTCCGTTTGGTGTCGGGAACTTCAGGCAGAGATGGTAAGTTGACGGGATTGCTCGCATTGAATTGATCCAGGGAGTTCCCATTATCACATTATAAATCGCGGGGTGGTTTGCCACCGCGAAGTTAACGATTTTCGTGATTCCGCCGGCACGAACTGGGAGCTGGATTGTTCCATCCGTCATTGTGACTTCGCCAGAGAATCCGGTCAGCGACCTCGGATTCGGCTTTATCATCGACGGGTCCACCTTCATCCTTTGAAGTGTCTCTCGAAAAATGACGTCCACCGAACTTCCGGTGTCGATCAAGACTCGGGAGACGTCGTGGTCGTTTATGTCCAACTCCACTACTAAAGGATCGTCGTGAGGTTGGTCGAGGCCTTCGGCGTCTTTCTCGTGGAAGGCGATCCGGTCATCGTTTTCGGTGATCGGTTCCCGCGGGTTTGACTCCTTATCTCCTCTTCTCAGAAACGCCTTTATGGAGGCCACTGTATCTCGGCAGTATTGTGATCCTCCGATGATCATGTGGATTCTCCTGCGGTTGGCGGCGGAGTCGTCTCCGTTTGGTCTCCTTCCTCGTTTGGGGGTATCCTCGTTGGGCCTTTCGGGACGTTCCTGGTTAGGTCGTCCGTCTGGGGCGCCAGCATCTTCTTCGATAGCTCCGAGACTTTCGAGGGTCACTCCGTTTCCGAGCTCCCCGGCTAACAGCTTTGCCGCGAGCCTCCTTCCGACGGTCCTGCAGTTTTCGGTCGAGTGGCCTTTTGTCTTGTGGAAGGTACAGAAGGCGTTCTCGTCGAATCCTGGTCGAGTCCATGTATTCCATGGTCCCTTGCTGCGCTCATTATACGGTCTCTCCGTGTTTATCTGGTAGTTATGCGCTCCGCCCGGGTTGGGTTCTTCATCTCGGTTGGTTCGCCTACTTCTTCTCTCGTTTGGAAAGTTAGAAGGTTGCACCGTGCCTTTGGCGACCGATTTTGACGATTGGTGCTTTCCGGCTGGGACCCTCATGTCTTCCTCGTAGATGACGAAGTTGGAAGCACGGTGGAGAGCATCTTGAATGGTGATTGGCGGGTTCACGGTAATTTCCTTTCGGAAGTTCGAAGTCTTCAGCAAGGACTTCTTTAGGGCGTTGATCGCGGCACTGTTGCTTAGTCCGTCAATTTTTGAGACTATCACCTTAAACCTTTCGATGAAATCTCGGAGGCTTTCTTCGGGTTCCTGCGACAGCGAGTAAAGATCTGCGTCGGACGTTGACTGTCTTATGAACAGCGAGTAATGTTTCAAGAAGGCTGCCGACAATTGTTCGAAACCATCGATTGAATCTCTGTCTAGCCTCGAGAACCATGACAAGGCTGATCCTTTCAGATGTTCCACGAAGAGGAGGCAGAATCCCGCGTCCCTCTCTTCGGGTCTGAATCTAGCCCGTCCCATAGCAATGTGGAAGGCTGTCATGTGGGCCTTCGGATCAGTCGTCCCGTCGTAGAAGGGAATTCGGATTTTTCCCGGGTCAGAGAGTCTGACGCTAGTGATCCTCGAAGTGAACGGGATCTTTTGCGTTTCCTCTAGGACACGGTCGATTTCCGGGGCCGCACTTGTCGCTTTATGGACCTGCGACCTTCCTCCTTCATCTGACTCGTGGTGAGTTCTAGGCGGGCACGGAGCTCATCCAGCTCGTCCCTTCGGCTAGCGGATCGATTAGCTCTGGCCTCTCGTTCTCCTTCTCCTGCTCTTCGATCCAGCGGAGCTCTTCTTCGTCCGCGTTCAGATCTCCAGCTTCGTCGTCAGTTTCGTTTTCGGCTCTGTTCGTGGTGTCTCTCGGGTTTTCACCGTTAGTCACCGTGGAAGTCGGCGTTCAACGGTTCGCCCAGTGGCGCTTTTCCGGTACAGCGGGGGTGGTGCTGACGGTTCTCTCCTTGTTCCGACCGGGGTCTGTTCGTCGGGATTCTGACGGCCCGAGGGATCCGCTCGCGGGGTGAAGATAGGGCGTCTTACTCCTAGAGTCCGAGGGGCGTGTGCTGGTTCCTGGGAAGCCGCTCTTTCTCGTGCGGCTGCTCTCTCTTGCCTGTTTTGCCGCTCCGTGATTTCGGCTACCATGTTCCGCAGTTCGGTGATCGCTGCATTCTCCGGGGCGGTGTTGGCTGTTTCCGTGATGATCGGATCTTGAAGTGGCATTCCGTATCTGGCGAGGGCCCTGGGGGAAGTCCCGGGATTTCCGACTGCTCCGTCGGTGGATGTCCCGGCGGCAGTTGTTCCGGTTCTGGCCGCCGATGTGCTAATGGCGGGAAGTCCCATTCCGGCTGCTGCTCCGGTCGGTTGGTTGGTGATGTCGTCAGTTCTTCTAGTCATTGTCTTCGTTCGGTATCCTTTTGTTTTAGGGTTAAGAATATTTCTCGTCCCCACAGACGGCGCCAAACTGTGAGAGCCGAAACTCACACTGTCAAAACTTATATTTAATGGGGGCTCGAAAATTCTATTATAAAGAACTAAAGGACCAAAAATGCAAAAAAGAGAGATTTTATTGATATTTTCCGAAAGTACAAGGGAATTAGCAAAAGCTGAATAGTCTTAAATTGCTAAAACTCCTAATACTCGGATCTGGGATGGATTTAACCTTTACATGAGCGTACATATATATACTGACAATCCTAGGAGGCTAAGACTTCAGATTTCCGATGTGGGACCTTGTCCTTCGCTCCCAGCCGCCGACTTAAGCTTTTTGGGCCCGATTTCCGGCCCGAGAGTCTTCCGTGATCCATCTGCGCATTCTGACCCAAATCTGGCCCGCCGGTGAATAGTGATCCGTGAATAGTAAACCGGTGAATAGTAATCCGAATCTCGGTTTATGCTTAATTCGATTTTTCGGTTAACTTTGTCTCGGGATGAATAGTGTTTTTAACGGTTTTTCCCGCGTGAATAGTGTTCGAGCGTTTTATGACTTCCGAGATTTGAACCGCCCGTTTTTTATTTGAACTTCCAGCCGCCGGTTTCAGTATTGATGGCCAGCCGCCGGTTCCTTTGGCTTGTATGCTCGGCGACTGGTCCACGGCTGGCTGGACGTTCGTCTCGGTCTTTCGGGGAACGTTTATGGACGTCTTTGGGGTCAGAACATGCAAACGGATGATCTCCGGGTCGGTCCGGGCATTGAGTTACGTTTGACGGTCGGTCGACTGGACGATGTTCGGATGAGGAGTCTCGACTCGAGAAATGATCGTGGACATGTGATGAAGACCGGCGGCTGGGACAAGTGCCAGCCGCCGGCCACGGACGAGGGGAGATCCGGCGGCTGGCCTCATCCCAGCCGCCGGCCACGGACGAGGGGAGATCCGGCGGCTGGCTTCATCCCAGCCGCGGCCACGGACGAGGGGAGATCCGGCGGCTGGCTTCATCCCAGCCGCCGGCCACGGACGAAGGGAGATCCGGCGGCTGGCTCATCCCAGCCGCCGGCCACGGACGAAGGGAGATCCGGCGGCTGGCCTCATCCCAGCCGCCGGCCACGGACGAAGGGAGATCGGGGCTGGCCTCATCCAGCCGCGGCCACGGACGAAGGGAGATCCGGCGGCTGGCACTTGTCCCAGCCGCCGGCCGTTGGTGAAAGAGGACCCGGCGGCGGCCATGTCCCAGCCGCCGGTGGGCTTCCTTGGACGGATCGTGGGCAGTTTGCCTTAGCTCGTCGTTCCATGTTCGGGATAGGTTTCATTTGGTCTTGTCCGTCCCATGTTCGGATGAAGAAGACCCGGCGGCTGGCACTCATCCCAGCCGCCGGCCTGGGGTGGAGAAGACCCGGCGGCTGGCACTCATCCCAGCCGCCGGTTCGTGCCTTGGACGGGTCGTGGGCAGTTTGCCTTAGCTTGCCCGTTCCATGTTCGTGATTTGATCTCGACCTTGACTTCTCGTTCCGTCAATCTTCGAGGAGGGGATTTCGACCCCAACAACAACTCTTTGGAATGAGATCAAACAAATAAGGGATTTAATTAACACTGCTACCTTGCCGTGGATCCTCGTAGGTGATTTTAACGTCGTACTTGCTTCTAATGAAATCTTCCGCACGACAACAAGGCTGGGAGACCAGGCAGGAATGAGAGAGTTTCAGGATCTGGTAATGGATTGTGATCGTACAGATTTGACGTATACTGGTCCACAACGAACTTGGTGGAATAACCAGGAAGATGACCCCATTGTCAAAAAACTAGATAGAGCCTTAGTTAACTCCAACTGGTACAGAACTTTTCCCAACTCTATTGCATCTTTTGAGTCCAGTGGTATATCTGATCATACCAGGTGCTCAATCTCCCTCACAACGGAACAGAGGATACAAAAGCGCCATCACTTCCAGTTCTTTAACTTCCTCGGAGATCATCCGCAGTTTTTGGAAAGAGTTTCAGCTGTTTGGGATCAGATTGAACCGCTCTATCACTCCCGTACAGCTCTCCGTAGACTACAACAGAAGCTTAAACTTCTCAAACCTGGACTACGTGCCCTGAATAAGGAGAAGTATGGGGATCTTACTAGACGTACTAAAATTGCTTTTGATGTCCTATGTGCGAGATAAGAGGAGGTTCTAAGAGATCCAAGCGCTGAAAATATTATGGCAGAAAAATGATGTACGAGTTTTAAACCCTATTTCCTACTGCAAGTGCACAGCAAATCAGAGTAGTACTTAGGGGTCGATCCCACGAAGACCAAGCTCACACTATGGATTAATAAGCTAAAGTCAAGAGCTAAGAGATTCAAATAAGGGTTTGTTGAAATCGTGACTAACAAGTTACTAAGGCAAATCGGTTTTAACAATTATAAAGTAAGCGTTAGGTCAAGGCAATTCGCAGGAAATTCAGAGCAAGGTCAAACAACTATTCAGGTTTTTTATTAAGAATAAGTCTAGAACTCAAAACACAAGGATAATATTAATCCACTCTCGTGGTACTAATAACTTTATCTAGCAACCTAAAAATCCTAACTCTCGTTGGTATCAGAATCGCAGATAAGCATTAATGATCAAGTTTGATTTGTTCACAATTCTCCAATACATCTACTCTCGCAGGTAATGAATAAATTGCTCATCTAGATCTCTTCTAGCAACCTAGCAACTCTCGCTGTCTAGATAAACCTAAGATCATAAACAGATTGGCCAAATCGATTTAGGCAATAAGAACAACCTAGATGAAGACTACCGATTTTGAATACCTATTTGTGTTCAAACCTAGCTCATGAATTCCTTTGAAAACCTTAACCTAACTAATGAATCTACTCAGACATAATCAAAGATAAAAGAAACGAAATATAAGAATTGAAAGAATGCATCAAATCGATATTATAAATAAGAAGTACTAGGGTTCAGAAATCTTCTCCAAATTGTAGCTTGAGATCTTCTCCCTTACAAAATAATTCCAAAAGCTAAAGGTAGATAAAAGATAAGATAATAAAACCTAAAACTAATGAGAGTATTTATATTAGAGGAGATAGGCGGCTGGAAGGAGGCTGGGCTTCTAAAAAGTCGGCGGCAATCATTAGGGTAAAAACCCTCCTTTTTGTCCTCTTCCGCGGCGAGCAGGTGCTCACTTGGTGGCCGAAATCTGCGAGCATGTGCTCATCGATTGGAGTTGGTGATTCTTCATAAGATTTTCCTTCTTTTCTTCAGATTTGATTCTTTTCTGTTCCAAAGGTTCCAAATACTCCAAACTCCAATTTCAGCTCCAAAGCTACCTAAAACTCCTAATACACAATCAAAAACTCTAGAAAACAATTAGATAAAAGGGGTTAGAAAGGGTAAAAATCCCAACATATCAATTCCCCCAGACTTAGATCTTTGTTTGTCCTCAAACAAAACTAAAATCAAGACATAGAGAAATCAGTGGAGACTCACAAAATCTCAGAAACCAAGAGTAAACCAATTTCATCAGACCACATACCTTAGAACAAGAGATACATTGCCTTACCGAAAACCTCAACAACAAAGTTCACCAACCTCAAACCATATGGCTTACAATCCCAGAAAATCTAAGTTCAAGACAATAGACCTCTACATTCAATTAGAGGTGGCGTGAGCTTCTTGCTAAAGACACTAGCTAAGTAAAACGAGGCTTGGTATAAATCAGGCTTATAATTGGTGGTGGAGCTTAAGCGTGTTTAGGGTTACCTTGTTTCAAGAGAGTGCAGGATATCGCACAAAACGGCAAGGGAGAATGGACTCATTGATGTCCACAACCTCTAATTCACTCTCCTCCTTAAATCGATTTTCATCTCATTCCTCTTTTCCTTTCCATGCTTTCTTGCGATTTACTCATGCTTCGGGACACACATCTTGATTACTAACTCGCCACCCCATATCCTTGAGCTACTAGCTCGGTTTTTTCTCTTTTTCTCTCTCTTTTTTTTTTTTTTTTTTTTTTTTTTGAAAGAGTTACCTTTGGGATAGGGGGACTTTACTTGTGTGTGTGTCCTTTGGCTAAAATGATCCTTTTCGTCTTCATACCCTAACAGGTCCTTTTTAGGCTTGTTTCTTTTCTGGACACCGCTGAGCAGGTGCTCTAATTCAGCGAGTATAGCGAGCATGTGCTCGTGAACTTTTCTAGCTTTCTCGTGACATCTTCTTCAGCGAGAGTGAATCAGAAGCTGTGTCAGTCCTTTTCTCCCCGACCTTTTTGCACATATCTGCATAGATGAGAAATAAAAATACAAGTGCATGTGGTATAAAAAGGTGGTTAGGGTGAGGGTGAGGTACTAACTAAAAGCTAGCTATTCAGGATCAGCAAGAGTGGCAAAAGGGATAAGAAGTCCTGAATATATTATGTAACACGTTTTCTAATCCTAGTGCCAATAACAAGAAGAATTAAAGTCCGGATTACGTCCATATAAAATAGAGTCTAAAGCCTATCCGATAAATCTTAAAGGGATTGAAGTTTTCTGGCCTGAGGAAGGATCCGAATGTGAGAAGGCGTCGGCTCGTCTCTGTACTCTAAATTCTGCAGCAATGTTCACTAGAAAATAGGTCATACTCATAAATGGTTAAAACTCATCATAGATTTTGGTCATAATCTCCAGAAGTTGTGATTTGACCCTCATAACAGACTGACTTAAAATAAAGAAAATAACAGGAACAAAGTGCAGACTCGATAATAACCTCCCCCAGACTTACTTCACACCGTCCCGGTGTGAGAAAACTGGAGGAGCAAGCAAAGAAACAAAGAAAACAAAGAAAGCAAAGGAAAAACGGATAAGACAAAGAGATAGAGATGGGTACGGTGCGTCAATCGACAGGTGGGTCCTCTGGGCTCTCGCTCCTGGCTCTGCCGGTACGTCTACGTCATCTCGGATGGCGCTCAGAAGGGCTCGTCGCAGCAGCTGCAGAATGGTGGCAACAGCCACTGGAAAGGCGCTCTAGGATCCGCTGCATGAGGCTGTTGTTCTTCCTTTGTGAAGCCACCATCCAGCGTCGGTACTCAGCGGTATCTGCCTCGTCGGAGATGGGAGGAAGGTCGAACTCGCCGGTGGTAGCGGATGTAGAGGGGCGACGAGACTGAGGAGTACTGTGGATGAAATCGTCCTCCAGATGAGGCATATGGCCGTGAGAAGAGCTGGCAAAGTCCTGGTCGGAGAGGGAGCGTCGCGTGAAATCGTCCAAGAGAAGGACTTTGTGTATGAAGCGCAAATCCTCGATGGAGCAAAGCTGTGTCTTTGCTGGGTCCGGGAGGTAGATGTGCTGCGGTAGTCCGTTGAAACCTGTGTACTGATAAAGATGCTGATCTGATCCGGAGGGAGAGAGAATGTGAGAGTGGAGAAGATGTTTAATGTCCATACGCTCGCCCTGCTCCACGTAACTGAAGTAGCATAGCTGGACGTGAGCGATCTCGAAGAGTCCGGTCAGAAGGCTGCCAATCCGCTCTGTTTGCTTCATCGTGCGGTCCTTGATGCTGCATATCAGCTCGGCGAAGTGCATGCCGAGGTTGGAGCGGTAAAACTCCGGTGGTGGTGCTCCAAGCAGAAGGGAGTTGACTCCATGAGAGCCAACAATAACGTCACTGCAGCCAAGATACAGCAGGATCATCTCTTCCGTGTGTACCTTGTTTCTGGATGGGCGGTTGAGCACCATGTTGCTGAAGATCCAGGCGCAGATGCGGAGAGCCGGATGTCGGATGCTGGACTGAGCGGCGGAGTTGGAGGAGTATGTGCCACGACCGATTGTTTCCCAGAAAGTCTTCACTTCCTTGAACCGCGTGGGGAAGTCGAGGCGCTCCACTTCATGCCTGAAACCATACATAGTTGTGAAGTTCACCATGGGGATGTCGAATCTTCGACCGCCAGCTTTGAACATGAATGTGGCGCCAGCTAGAGTCCGGTTCTCGGGATCCTGGTGAATGATCCGCGCTGAGGCGAGACACTGACGGACTAGCTCCGGATAGAGGATCGACTCTTCAAAGGAGAAAGCAAGGCAGTGGGCGTTGGAGAGTATCCTGGTGACAGTGTCGTGCAGTCCAAGTATCTCCAATGTCTCGCGGCAAACAAAACGCGTCGGCGCAATAGTGAGCTTAAGCATCTGATTGTAGTATGATGCATCCCGTTGATCCCACACTTCGTCGGATTGAAGAGGCAAGTTGTCGTCCGGCAGGGCAAACGGCGTGTTTTCTGGACGAGGCCATGGGTACAGCCACGGTGAGGGGACTGATTCCTTGCCTTTGCGACTTTGTTTTGGAGCCATTGGTACCTGCGCAAAACAAAACGAACAAGTATGAGCCCATGGGAGATAAATCGCATATCGCCGATAGAAAACCAACAACCAAGCAATCCACATTCAGCGAGTCCTATTCAAGGTGTAACCATGGATGAACAAACCGAGAAGGCTAGTCTAAATCCCTAAATCGACATCAGTTTCCAAACCGCCATTAATGGCTCATCAAAGCTTTTCGAGGTTTTGCATGTGAAGTCTAAAGTGCAAAATCATGGCCAATCATGCGAAATCAGTGTAAATAGACAGAGATAGTGTCTAGTCTAAGCCAGTTTACACAAAAGAGAGAGAGATTTCGAGACTTCCCTTAACCATGGCGGACTGAAAAATCGAGTTTTGAAGACGTACCTTGCTCGGTGGAGGAAAGCGATGGAAGATTTGAAGAGAGGGCGAGAAGGCGTTTGAAATCGACCCAAAAATCGTTGAAATCCGTGAAGAATTGAAAAATCTGGTTTTTTGGGGGTTTTTGGAAATCGGCAAGAGAGAAGAAGAAAGACTCGGGGAAGAAGAAGAAAGAGAAAGAAGAAGAAGAAAAGGAAAAATAGGAAAAAGGAAAATATTTTGTTTTTTTATTTTATTTTATTTTTTTGTTTTGGAAAAACGCGGGATTAAAATCCGTTTTGAAATTTCGGAGGACTTACCTGGAACGAGCAGGTGCTCGGAAGTCTCCGCAGATCGAGCAGGTGCTCGTATCGAATCGCCGATTTTTCCCAATTTTTTTTTTTTTTTTTTATCTGAAACAAAGAAAAACAAAACCAAAAATCAATAGCAAAGGGAGAATAAAAAGAAATAATTACACTTACTAGTGGGTTGCCTCCCACTCAGCGCTTGGTTTAAGTCGTTAGCTTGACTTGGTGAGCTGATCAGGCTTGTGGAGGTTCAGTCAGGGGAAAATCTTCCCCTTCCTCGAGTTGTGCGTCGGCAAGGTAGGGCTTCAATCGCTGCCCATTAACCACGAACTCTTCGCCTTTGTCGTTTATCAAAACGACTGCTCCATACGGTCGTACTTCCTTGATGGTGAATGGTCCTGACCACCGTGAGCGCAGCTTCCCAGGAAATAACTTCAACCGAGAATTGAAGAGCAGGACTTGATCAGCGGGGGCGAAGCTGCGAGCCAGGATGCGCTTGTCGTGATACGCCTTAGCCCGCTCCTTGTATATTTTGGAGTTCTCGTAGGCGAGATGCCTAATTTCCTGAAGCTCATGCAGCTGCATCATTCGTCTCTCTGAAGCCGGCTTAATGTCGTAGTTAAGGAACTTGACTGCCCAGGTGGCTTTGAACTCCAATTCAACGGGAAGATGGCAAGCTTTTCCATAGACAAGGTTGAAGGGCGTGGTTCCTAATGGCGTTTTGTAAGCTGTCCGGTATGCCCATACAGCATCGTCCAACTTAGAAGCCCAATCCTTACGAGTAGTACTCACGGTTTTCTGCAGGATACTCTTGATCTCGCGGTTGGAAACCTCGACCTGCCCACTCGTTTGCGGATGATAGGGAGTGGCGACTTTGTGCTTAACACCATTCTTGTGCAGCAAAGATTCAAAGATCTTGTTGATGAAGTGAGAGCCTCCATCACTGATAACCACTTGCGGAACTCCAAACCTGGGGAAGATGATAGATTTGAACATTTTGGTCACGACCCGTGCGTCGTTAGTAGGGCTTGCAATAGCCTCAACCCATTTGGACACATAGTCCACCGCGACAAGTATGTACTCGTTCCCAAAAGAGGAAGGAAACGGGCCCATAAAGTCGATCCCCCAAACATCAAATACCTCAACCTCGAGAATGAAGTTTTGTGGCATCTCATTGCGTCTGCTAATGTTCCCCTGTCGCTGGCATGAATCGCACCGTGAGACAAACCGCTGTGCGTCCCTGAACATCGTCTGCCACCAGTATCCTGCTTGTAGCGCCTTGGAGACCGTCTTGAAAGTGGCGAAATGACCCGCGTACGAAGAACCATGGCAGTGAAATAAGATCTCCGGGATCTCTTCTTCAGTCACGCATCTTCGGAAAACTCCATCTGGACAGTGCTTGTACAGGTAAGGCTCATCCCAGAAGTAGTGGCGTATGTCCTTAAGGAATTTCTTCCTCCTGTACCCTGCGAAGTTCCGCGGTTCCTGATCAGTAGCCAGATAATTGGCTATCTCAGCAAACCAAGGCACAGAGGTGTGTTTGGCGTGTGCGACTTGTGCACAGAAGTCCTCTCGAGTAGGTGCTCGATGAGGAGGAGCATGTGCGTCGTCAATCTCGCTGACGCCGATGGAACAAATCTGCTCTTCCGGGAGACTGTCATCAAGAGGCGTATCAACATCAATCCTCATCCTAGACAAATGGTCGGCAGCTCCATTGTCTATCCCCTTCTTGTCCTTGATTTCGAGATCGAATTCCTGTAAGAGAAGGATCCATCTGAGCAGTCGCGGCTTGACATCCTTCTTGGTCAGCAGATATTTGAGAGCCGCATGATCAGTGTGCACGATGACTTTAGATCCAACAAGATAGGATCGGAACTTCTCAAAAGCAAAGACAACCGCTAGAAGTTCCTTCTCGATTGTGGCGTATTTGCACTGTGCGTCATCTAGAGTGCGGCTGGCATAGTAGATAACATGAAGCTTCTTGTCCTTTCTCTGTCCGAGAACTGCTCCAACGGCATAATCACTAGCGTCAGTCATCACCTCAAAAGGAAGGCTCCAGTCTGGCGGTTGCACAATGGGTGCGCTGATGAGAGCTCCCTTGATCGTATGGAAGGCTTCGAGGCATGCGTCATCAAATTCAAACTTCACTTCCTTGCAGAGTAGGCGTGTAAGAGGCCTGGCGATTTTTGAGAAATCTTTGATGAAGCGTCTGTAGAAACCGGCATGACCTAGGAAACTGCGGATCCCTTTAACTGATGTTGGCGGTTGCAAGTTCATCATGACTTCGATTTTGGCCTTGTCTACTTCGATCCCATCCTCTGAAATCCGATGTCCGAGCACAATCCCATTTCTGACCATAAAGTGGCACTTCTCCCAATTAAGAACCAGATGTTTCTCCTCGCATCGTTTGAGAACCCTGCACAGATTAGACAAACAGTCAGAGAAAGAGTTCCTGTATACCGAGAAATCGTCCATGAACACTTCCATGATGTCTTCAATCAGGTCCGTGAAGATGGACATCATGCATCGTTGGAAGGTAGCTGGGGCGTTACACAAACCAAACGGCATGCGCCGGTAAGCGAATGTGCCGTAGGGACATGTAAACGTCGTCTTCTCTTGATCGTCTGGGTGAATGGGTATCTGAAAGAAACCTGAATAACCATCTAAAAAGCAGTAGTATGGATGGTTAGCGAGTCTTTCAAGCATCTGATCAATAAAAGGAGAGGAAGTGATCTTTGCGAGTTGCAGCATTAAGTTTGCGGTAATCTATGCACATCCTATGGCCGGTTATTGTCCTAGTTGGAATTAGCTCATCCCTATCGTTTTTAATGACAGTGATTCCTCCTTTCTTATGGACTACATGAACAGGACTAACCCAAGTACTATCAGAAATAGCATAAATCACCCCAACTTCTAGAAGTTTCATTATCTCCTTCTTTACAACATCTTTTAGATTCGGGTTTAACCTCCTCTGATGTTCTATAGAACTCATCGATTCATCTTCTAGATGTATCCTATGCATGCAAAGATCAGGTGAGATACCAGGGATGTCAGCAAGCGAGTAACCTATAGCCTTTCTATACTTCCTAAGTTCACATAAGAGCAAGGCTACTTCCACATTATTCAGGTCAGCATTTATAATCACAGGGTAAGTAGAGTTTGTTCCCAGAAATGCGTACCTGAGCCCGGCTGGAAGAGTTTTAAGCTCCAATTTAGGAGCTTTCAACTCGCTCCAGTGGCTGTCGATCGGATCAAGGGGCGGAGCAGGTGCTCACGGAATTTGAGCGGGTGCTTCATCTTTTTCTGCGATTTGCTCCTCGTTGTCCAGGCTCATGTAGGCCGCCATCTGTTCCATTATGCGGCTCGAATCTAGCATCCTGGCATGGCTGTCAGCTTCTTCATTCATGAAACCGTGTTCCCTTTCAGCTAGGGTGAGGGCGGTTTCGAGAGGATCCGGGCAGAGAATTTCTTCAGCTGCTTCCTCGTAGACGTCGTCTACTCCTTCCACAACAAAGGTCTGTCCGTCCAACATGGGCTTCTTCAGTAGCTTATCCATCTCAAACGTCATAACCATGTCTCCCAGCTGGAGATCGATAACTCCATTCTGAACGTCTATAATCGCACCAGCTGTGCATAGGAAGGGACGTCCTAAAATCAGAGGATCCTTCGGCTCTTCGTCAAGTTCCAGAACCACAAAATCGGCTGGGATCAGTGTATCTCCTATCCGCACATATATATCTTCCAGAACTCCTTTAGGGAGCTTGGTTGATCTATCAGCAAAAACCAAGGAGATGCGCGTGGGTTTGAACTTGGTGAAACCCAAACACTTAGCAACCGAGTAGGGCATTAGATTCACGCTGGAACCAAGATCGCATAGAGAGCATGAGAAAGTCATTGGGCCGATTGTAACTGACAAGACAAATCGCCCAGGATCGCCTCTCTTCTTGACGACCTTGTTTTGAAGAACGGCGCTGCACTCCTTTGAAACCGTCATCACCTTTTCTTCCTCCACGATTTTTTCCAGAGACCAGAGTCTTCATGTACCGTTTGAGAGCCGGTATCATCTGAACTGCATCAGCGAGAGGTAGCTTGACAGTGAGATCCTTAAGCATCTCTCTACACTTAGCATCTTCCAAGTCTTTGCGAGACTTCTTGGGTGGCACAGGGTAAGGAACCTTAGGCTTGTACACCCTTTCTGGAATCGCAGCGGTTTTTGAGTTAAGCGGTGTGGTTCGACCGAGCACCTGCTCAGATGAGCCTCCAGGGTGCTCAGTTGAATCATCCTCTAAAATGTCGAATGGTGAAGGTGTAGATTCAGCTTGCGTCGAGCGGTTACTTGTTTCTCCGGTTTCGTAGGTGCCTTGACCCGATCTGAGCAGGTGCTCGTCGCACGGGTGCACATAGCTGGCTTCGCCTATTTTGCCTTTGTCCGATCGTGAGGGTGATCTATCTTGGAGTGTCTTTCCACTTCTCAGCTCAATGGCGTTGACAAACTCCTTCCTAGGCGCCTCAACTTTTCCAGGCAGAGTTCCTGGTGCCCTTTTTATGGATTCTGCAGTCTGAGCAATCTGAACATCCAGTTGCTTCATATGTGTCCACACAGCTTCGTACTTCCCATTGAGGTCCACGTACATGGTGTCGACCTTTGCATTAATCTCGGCTGCGGCTTTCTGTTGTCCAGCTAGAAGTTGTTGCATCATGTTTTTCAGCTCGTCCTGAGATCCGGATGCTGGAGAAGGAGGCCGTGGGTTCTGAAATTGCGGAAGCTGCGGGTTCTGAAACTGCTGAGGTTGCGGGTTGTTGTACGGCTACCTAGGTTGATTTCCTCCTTGAAATCGGTTCTGGTTAGGAATGAACGGGCGGTTCTGGCTTTGGTAGTTGCTGGAGTAGCCTCTCTGAAAACCTGTCTGAGGCTGAGTTCCTTGCTTAGGGTAGACTTGATCCTGAGGATTTTCCACGTTGTTGCTCCTGTAGGATAAGTTCGGGTGAGTGTTGAAACCCTGGTTGTTGAAGCCACGGTTTTGCCCAAAACTTTGTCCACTCACATAATTGACTTCCAATTGATCATCACTTGTTTCCTCTCCAAAGACATGGGCGATGGGCTCTTCTCCATGCTCATCCACGAAGTGGACCGACTTTTGGTTTCCCTTAAGCAGTAGGTTAACCTTGGCTGTGAGCTCATCTATCTTCTTTGACTCCACGCTATTGACCTTTTTTCTGTCATACTCCGGAGACTTGTTGCTGGAGCTTGCGGCGAGATTCTCGATCAGTTCCAGAGCTCCTTCCTTTGATTTGGTGTAGAAATCTCCATTGCTGGCGGCATTGAGGGCGTTTCTGTAGTCCCATTCTACTCCATCATAGAAAGTACTGAGCAGCTGCTCATCGCTGAAACCATGGTGAGGGCACTCACGCTTGTACTCCTTAAAGCGTTCCCACGCTTCATTAAATGATTCGCCGGGATGTTGCTCAAATGAGGAAATCTTGTTCCTCAAAGCTGCAGTCTTGGACTTGGTGTAGAATTTGTCCAGGAAAGCCGATCTTGCGTCAGCCCATGTCGCTAGAGAGCCTGGTGGTAGAGACTTTAACCACCTTGAAGCTTTTCCCGCAAGAGAGAAAGGAAAAAGCTTGCACTTCAAGAAATCTGGAGGCACACCATTGGAGCCGGTTGTGCTACAAATTTCTTCGAAGTTCTCGATGTGATCCATCGGGATTTCTGCAGGCAGGCCATGGAAGAGATGCTGCTTGACGAGCGCAATCATCTGAGGCTTGATCTCATAATCTTGCCTCTGGATAGTCGGAGTGACAATCGCAGATCGATCCTGGTAATAAGCATGTGCTGCGTCTTTGTCTCCGAACACCGGTTGTTGAACGAGCTGCCGCTCTTGCTGCAAGCGCAGCTGCTCCATGGTTGCCTGGAGAGTTCGCAGCTGAGCTGCCATGTCGTTGTGATCGCCCATCTCTGTAGAGGCGGTGTCGGATGTTTCAGTCTCCGGAGCAGGTGTGTTGCGTCTCTGCCTGTTCTCTCGTTCTCTCCTTGCTAGCTCTTCGTTGGTCAAGTTGACAAGTTCCTCGTTATTTTTGCTTCTTGTGCTCCTTGTGGACATGCACCTGAAACGCAAACGCAGAGAAAAGAAAACGAGATCAGAAAGATTCTTAGTCTAATGAATTAGCCGTAAACCAAAGGTGAAATTTTGGTCCCCGGCAACGGCGCCAAAAACTTGATGTACGAGTTTTAAACCCTATTTCCTACTGCAAGTGGCACAGCAAATCAGAGTAGTACTTAGGGGTCGATCCCACGAAGACCAAGCTCACACTATGGATTAATAAGCTAAAGTCAAGAGCTAAGAGATTCAAATAAGGGTTTGTTGAAATCGTGACTAACAAGTTACTAAGGCAAATCGGTTTTAACAATTATAAAGTAAGCGTTAGGTCAAGGCAATTCGCAGGAAATTCAGAGCAAGGTCAAACAACTATTCAGGTTTTTTTATTAAGAACAAAGTCTAGAACTCAAAACACAAGGATAATATTAATCCACTCTCGTGGTACTAATAACTTTATCTAGCACCCTAAAAATCCTAACTCTCGTTGGTATCAGAATCGCAGATAAGCATTAATGATCAAGTTTGATTTGTTCACAATTCTCCAATACATCTACTCTCACAGGTAATGAATAAATTGCTCATCTAGATCTCTTCTAGCAACCTAGCAACTCTCGCTGTCTAGATAAACCTAAGATCATAAACAGATTGGCCAGATCGATTTAGGCAATAAGAACAACCTAGATGAAGACTATCGATTTTGAATACCTATTTGTGTTCAAACCTAGCTCATGAATTCCTTTGAAAACCTTAACCTAACTAATGAATCTACTCAGACATAATCAAAGATAAAAGAAACGAAACATAAGAATTGAAAGAATGCATCAAATCGATATTATAAATAAGAAGTACTAGGGTTCAGAAATCTTCTCCAAATTGTAGCTTGAGATCTTCTCCCTTACAAAATAATTCCAAAAAAAAAGTAGAAAAAGATAAAAGATAAGATAATAAAACCTAAAACTAATGAGAGTATTTATATTAGAGGAGATAGGCGGCTGGAAGGAGGCTGGGCTTCTAAAAGTCGGCGGCAATCATTAGGGTAAAAACCCTCCTTTTTGTCCTCTTCCGCGGCGAGCAGGTGCTCACTTGGTGGCCGAAATCTGCGAGCATGTGCTCATCGATTGGAGTTGGTGATTCTTCATAAGATTTTCCTTCTTTTCTTCAGATTTGATTCTTTTCTGTTCCAAAGGTTCCAAATACTCCAAACTCCAATTTCAGCTCCAAAGCTACCTAAAACTCCTAATACACACTCAAAAACTCTAGAAAACAATTAGATAAAAGGGGTTAGAAAGGGTAAAAATCCCAACATATCAAAAAACAGGCTACGGAAGAATGGAATCATTTAGCAGGGGCAGAGGAAAAAATTTTCCAACAGAAATCTCATATAACTTGGCTCAAGAATGGTGACCGAAACACTTCCGTTTTTCCTCGATCAGTGGTGGCGAGGCAATCTGGTAACACCATTCACAAACTCACCTTCGCTACTGGGCAGGTATTAACCGACAACTCGGACATCAAAAATGAAGTGGTGCAGTATTTTGAATGGTTTCTAAATGAGACAAATCACACAACAAGGTCATCGGTAACAGAGTTACAAAATCTTATACCATATCGCTGCTCGAAGATATAGCTGCTATGCTCACAAGAGAGGTCACTAAAGAAGAGATCTATGAAACATTGTAGAGATTACCTTTAAACAAAACACCTGGGCCTGATGGGTATACAAAGGAATTCTTTCTCAAAGCTTGGACTGTCATTGGATCTGATCTTGTCACGGGCATACAATCATTCTTCATACATGGTTTCATGCCAGGAGGGGTCAATGCTACGGCTCTGACGCTTATCCCGAAAAAAACGAATGCTGAGGTAATGAAAGACTATCGACCAATTTGTTGTTGCAATACAGTGTATAAACTCATCTCCAAGATAATTGCCAGAAGGTTGAAAGATGTTTTACCAAAGGCGGTCCTTCCAAATCAAAGTGCTTTCGTTAAGGGCAGACTGCTCATAGAAAATGTTCTCTTGGCGACGGAACTTGTTAAGGGATATCAAAAGGATTCTATCTCTCCAAGATGTGCTCTAAAGTTGGATATAACAAAAGCTTTTGATACGGTCAATTGGAACTTTCTCAACAATCTTTTAGCGGCAATGGGCTTTCCGGAGATATTCATCCAATGGATTCGAGGCTGTATAACTACGGCTTCTTTCTCAGTATGTGTTAATGGAGAGCTCGAGGGTTTTTTCAAAAGCTCCAGGGGTCTTCGGCAGGGTTGTGCTCTTTCTCCAATCTTATTTGTGCTAATAATTAATGCCTTATCACATAAGCTCAATCATGCAGCTACAGACGGAAGATTTGCGTATCATCCCAAGTGTAGAGAAGTTCAGCTCACTCATATGAGCTTCGTGGATGACCTTATGGTTTTCTCGGATGGCTCGGTGATATTATCGGTTTTTAACGTATTTTGATTCGTTTTTAGTATTCGGATTGAGTTTTGATTTGCATCTTTCGTTGGTTTTTCGAGTATTTTCTATTGTTTTGAGTCTTTTTACAGATTTCATGGAGTTCCGAAGGAGTTTGGCGTTTACGGACATGTTCGAGTCGAGTTAATGCGGAAAACACGAGAAAAGGCCAAAGTGAAGAACGACCGTTCTTGGGGCAGAACGACCAACCAGAACGATCGTTCCCTCCAAGGAACGGTCGTTCCATCACTCACCAACCCTGCCGACATCAATGGGAGAACGACCGTTCTCTCCCATGCAGGTCGTTCCCAACCTCACCAACTCTGCCGACAAAACACCACGGAACGACCGTTCCACACAGCCGAACGATCGTTCCCCTCTCACGCATCTCACCTACTTCGATCGACCAAGGGGAACGATCGTTCTCCACCTAGAACGACTGTTCCCCGTCTTACCTACTCCCCTTCACCTTGGCCTATAAATAGAAACCACTCTTGATGTTCAAAATCACACCTCTTCTTCCTCCTTCTTCTCTAGCTTATAAACATTGCTCTATCTTCAGTTTTAAGTTTTATGTTTATGCTTTTGTTAAGTTTTATTTAGTTTCTTTTAAGCTTTAATCATTTATGCTTCAATCAAGTTTTACTTTCAGTTCTTATCTTTTATATATATGCTTTACTTTCAGTTCTTACTTTCAGTTCTTACATTTACGCTTTAATTAAGTTTTACTTTCAGTTCTTATATTTATACTTATGCTTTAATTAAGTTCTTATAAGTTTATATTCAGCTTTTATTATCTATTCAAGTTTTTATTATGATTTCTATAACCTCTCTTCTTGTTAGTTTCAATATGATTGAGTAGTTTTATTTTGGATTCTTGGTTAGGCAGACATGGGTGTTTGGAGGATTGATTAAGTAAAGTTTTGATAGATAGTCTATGTTTATGTTCATGCATGTATTGTTCTTAATGCTTAGATTGAACTTCAAAAGAGAGAATCTTAAGATCTTAGGTTGTTCAAGCACCCAAAAGGTATTCTGTTTCACCTGACTATTTCTTGCATGCTCCTTATCTTAAACCATTGGAAACTTGAGTCTAAAATAAGGATGATGATATTTATTGGGTTTGTGTTCATTGTTTACATAAAGGTTTGGTTGCATTTGAGAAATCTATAGCTAGCCAAAACTGCATGTAAAAGGGTTAGTATCACCAAAAGTGAACTAATCTAAATTATGTAACTCATGTCATAAGATAGAACATAGATCTCTTGTTAAATCATAACTTATCAATCTGAAATTCACCCTTGTCAAATTGTCTCACCAAGGATCCATCTTGTCATTAAAAGTCTTATATCTTTATTGCTCTTGTTTTCAATCTTTATCATTGTCTTATTTTGCAATAGCTTGTTACTGAATCTTGTTTATTTACTGTTCTTAATTTTTAGAATTCTGCTTTGTGACATTTACTAAACTTTGAAACCAAAAACAAAAACAATCTTGAATCTTTTAGCTCGATTAGAATCTTGTACTCTTGGTGTGCCTATTCTTGCTTTCCTCGTGGACCGATAAAATAACATTTGTTTGTTGTTTTCACACCCGAAAATACGCAGCATCAAATTGGCGCCGTTGCCGGGGAAGGCATTAGCAATAGCCATTGAGATTTGGAATCTACCGAGTCTAAATTTTATTTACCATAAAAAAAATATATATATAAAAAAAAAAAATCTAACCTTGTTCTTTAATTTTTCTCTTTTGTGAAGGTGCATGAACCTGAGAAGCCAAGGAAAACAACACTTGGTAGAGTTATCACAAGATATAAGCAAGCTAGAACGAGCCAACACTCGAGCTAGAAAAGAAAGAGAAAGACTATCAAGAACGACAGGGTTCAACATGGCTGATCATATTCCTGACATTCTGGAAGGAGCAGGAAATAGAGCCAACGAAGAAGTCCAAGGTGGTAGAAGGAGAGTGATAGGAGCATATGATGCACCTCAAGAGCATGGACAACGATCTGGTATTGAAGCTCCACCAGTTGAGAGCCATAACTTTGAGATAAAGTCGAGTCTCATTAACATGGTGAACGGAGACAAGTTTCATGGTCTACCAATGGAGGATCCTCTTGATCACTTGGACAACTTTGAACGATTATGTGGCACAGTGAAGATGAATGGTGTTTCCGAAGATGCCTTCAAGCTCCGCCTATTCTCATTTTCTCTTGGGGACAAGGCGCGAACATGGGAGAAAGGCTTAGCTAAAAAAACAATCGTTACTTGGAATCAATGCAAAAAGGAGTTCTTGTCCAAATTCTTCTCATCAACAAGGACCGCACGCCTTCGGAATGACATATCCGGTTTTACTCAAAGAAACATCGAGAGCTTTCACGAATCCTGGGAGCGTTTCAAGGGGTACACAACTAAGTGCCCTCATCATGGTTTTTCTGACGAGTCAATCCTCAGCACTCTATACCGTGGTCTCCTGCCCAAATACCGATCTATGCTCGATACAGCCAGTAATGGTAACTTCTTGGGGAAGACATTGAAGAAGGTTTCTTACTTGTGGAGAATCTAAGCCTGAGTGATGAGAAGAACAGTGAAGACTATGATAGAGCTCCTAGAGGGAGTGACGATGATAGAACAACTAAAGAGATCAAGTCTTTACACGAGATGATGGCTAAGGTCTTACAAGCCACAGAAAGATCTGTGAACCATATTAGCGAGTATGATAGAGGTCAAGCTTCTAAGGAGAACCAGTTTGATGGAAGCTTTGAAACACAAGAGGAGTTGAATTTCATCGGAAATCAAGGGAACTATCAAGGAGGGTACAACAGAAACTACAATTCAAACTATGGGCAACAACAAGGGCAAGGATACCAACCGCGACCCTTCATACCATCTACTAACCAAGGAGGACAAAACTACAATCAGCAAGGGTTTGTACCCAAATAACCCTTCCAAGGCAACCAAGGAGGATATCAGAACCGTTTCCAAGGAGGGAATCAGCCAACGCAGCCTTTCACAAACTCGCAGCCTTCATCTTCAGCAACCGGCTCCCAAGATGAGCTGAAGAACATGATGCAGCAGTTGATGGCGAGTCAACAAAAGGCGGCAGCAGAGATCAACTCCAAAGTTGACACTATGTATGTCGATCTAAATGGGAAGTATGATGCTATATGGACCCACGTGAAGCAACTGGATGTTCAGATTGCACAAACCGCCGAGTCTATAAAAAGAACACCAGCAACTCTGCCTGGAAAAGCTGAAGCACCTAGGAAGGAGTTTGTCAACGCCATCGAGCTAAGGAGCGGGAAAACATTGAATTCGGAAACAACTTCCGAACCGGCGAAAGAAAAAGAAGCACAAACCGAGCACCCTGGTCCGTCAACCGAGAACATGCTCAGCCAAGAAACTCCAACAGCTTTGGCCAGCAATCCAGAAGCAAGGGTGTACAAACCCAAAGTACCATACCCTGTACCACCCAAGAAGTCTCGCAAGGATTTAGAAGATGCTAAATGCAGAGAGATGCTCAGAGACCTAACCGTGAAGCTACCTCTCACGGATGCCGTTCAGATGATACCTGCGCTCAAACGGTATATGAAAACTCTAGTCTCCGGAAAAGTAGCTGAGGAGGAGAACGTGATGGTGGTCTCCAAGGAGTGCAGTGCTGTTCTGCAGAACAAAGTCCTAAAGAAGAGAAGTGATCCTGACAGATTCGTTTTATCAGTCAAGATCGGCCCCATGACATTCGCATGCTCCCTGTGCGATCTTGGTTCCAGTGTCAACCTTATGCCATACTCTGTGGCAAAGCGGTTAGGGTTCACCAAATTCAAACCCACGCGCATCTCATTGGTCTTCGCAGACAGATCAACAAAACTTCCGGTGGGTATGTTAGAATCTTCATGTGCAAATTGAGACACACTCATCCCAGCTGATTTCGTGGTTCTAGAGCTTGAAGAAGAACCGAAAGACCCTCTGATTCTCGGCCGACCATTCTTATGCACAGCTGGTGCAATTATCGATGTACAGAATGGAGTGATTGACCTTCACCTAGGCGACATGGTAATGTCACTCGAGATGGATAAATTGTTGAAGAAACCGATGATGGATGGACAGACCTTCACTGTGGAGGGCTTGGATGTATATGATGAGGCAGCTGAAGAGCTTCTTCTGTGCCCGATCCTCTTGAAACCGCTCTAACTCTAGCTGAAAGAGAGCATGGTTTCCTGAGCGAGGATGCCGACAGCTTTGCCAAGATGCTAGACTCCAGCCAAAGAATGGAGCAGATGGTGGCGTACATGAGCCTAGAAGATGAGGAGAACTCGGCAGAAACAGACGGAGCACCCGCTCCAATCCCGCGAGCACCTGCTCCGCCACTTGACCCGATAGACAGCCCTTGGAGCGAATTGAAAGCACCCAAACTGGAGCTCAAAACTCTTCCAGCCGGCTCAGGTACGCATTCCTTGGAACAAACTCTACTTACCCGGTAATTGTGAATGCTGATTTGAATAATGTGGAAGTAGCTTTACTTTTATGCGAGCTTAGGAAGTATAGAAAGGCTATAGGGTATTCACTTGATGATATTACTGGCATCTCCCCTGATCTTTGCATGCATAGGATACATCTAGAAAATGAATCGAGGAGTTCTATAGAACATCAAAGGAGGTTGAATCCGAATCTGAAAGATGTTGTTAAAAAAGAGATAATGAAACTTTTAGAAGCCGGTGTAATTTATGCTATTTCTGATAGTACTTGGGTTAGTCCAGTTCATGTAGTTCCTAAGAAAGGTGGAATCACTGTAATAAAAAATGATAGGAATGAATTGATACCAACTAGGACCATAACCGGCCATAGAATGTGCATAGATTATCGCAAACTAAATGCTGCAACTCGCAAGGATCACTTCCCTTTGCCCTTTATTGATCAGATGCTTGAAAGACTTGCAAACCATCCATACTACTGTTTTTTATATGGTTATTCAGGTTTCTTCCAGATCCCCATCCATCCGGACGACCAGGAGATGACAACATTCACATGTCCTTATGGCACATTCGCTTACCGACGCATGCCATTCGGATTGTGCAATGCTCCAGCAACTTTCCAGCGATGCGTGATGTCTATTTTTTCCGACTTGATCGAAAACATAATGGAGGTGTTCATGGATGACTTCTCGGTGTATGGAGACTCTTTCTCTCACTGTTTATCTAATCTATGCAGAGTGCTTCAACGATGTGAGGAAAAACACCTAGTTCTAAATTGGGAGAAGTGTCACTTCATGGTCCGGAATGGGATTGTACTTGGGCATCGCATATCAGAAGATGGCATCGAAGTGGACAAAGCTAAGATCGAGGTTATGATGAGCCTACAACCACCTACTTCTGTCAAAGGGATCCGCAGTTTTCTGGGGCATGCAGCTTTTATCGCAGATTCATCAAGGATTTTTCAAAGATAGCTAGACCCCTCACGAGGCTGTTGTGCAAGGAGGAGAAGTTCGAATTTTATAGCAACTGTCTTGAGGCTTTTCATACGATCAAAGAGCATTGGTCAGCGCACCCATTGTGCAGCCACCAGATTGGAGCCTACCTTTCGAGGTCATGACAGATGCTAGCGACTATGCTGTGGAGCAGTTCTCGGCCAGAGGAGAGACAAGAAGCTCCATGTTATCTACTACGCCAGTCGCACATTGGATGATGCTCAGTGTGTCTAGATAGATGGTTTCTTTCTGATTAAACTCATGGGATGTGTCTAGAAAAGTGATCTCTTTTTGAATATATTCATCGAAAATTTGGTTTCAAAAGAGAATGAACTTTTAATGGGTAGAAGTTTACATTCAAGAAATAAGCTTACATCGTTTAAATTCTTTTAATGCAGATCTTAAAGACTAACCGGTTCCATTCTTCGATATAAGAAATAAAAAAAAACCCTTGAAAAAAAAAAAATAAAAAAAAAGAGAGAAAAGAAAAATAAAAAAATAAAAAAAAAAAGAAAGAAAGAAAACAGAAGGAACCGGGAAAGTCAAGGTAATATCTTTAAATTTCATAAAACGCTAAAAGAAATCATGTTCTTGTTTGTGACTTTGTTAAATAAGCGTAGAAGGATTAGAGTTAAGGAGAGTTGTGTACCTCCTAATTGGTTCGTGTCTCACGGTGATTTTGCATAATGATTTGCATCCGTTTGTACTGCTAAAAGAAACCAAAACACTTGAGCCACCAAATACCAACCTTGATACCTAGACCATAACATGTTAGATATTCCCTTTGTGAGAGTACACGCATTTGATAATGAATGTTAAATATTGAGTTCCGCTTGATCATGAGATTTCATTTATTTACTACGGTTATGGAGAAGTACAATGAAGTACGGTTTTGATCTGAACTTTGCGAATGCGGTTTACGGGCAATTGATTTAGAGTATGGTCCTATAAGTTTTACAAGTTTCACACATTTTTCTAACTCTCTCTTTGTAAGATATCTGGTTTTGTGCTTGAGGACAAGCAAAGGTTTTAGTTGGGGAGAGTTGATATTATCGGTTTTTAACGTATTTTGATTCGTTTTTAGTATTCGGATTGAGTTTTGATTTGCATCTTTCGTTGGTTTTTCGAGTATTTTCTATTGTTTTGAGTCTTTTTACAGATTTCATGGAGTTCCGAAGGAGTTTGGCGTTTACGGACATGTTCGAGTCGAGTTAATGCGGAAAACACGAGAAAAGGCCAAAGTGAAGAACGACCGTTCTTGGGGCAGAACGACCAACCAGAACGATCGTTCCCTCCAAGGAACGGTCGTTCCATCACTCACCAACCCTGCCGACATCATGGGAGAACGACCGTTCTCTCCCATGCAGGTCGTTCCCACCTCACCAACTCTGCCGACAAAACACCACGGAACGACCGTTCCACACAGCCGAACGATCGTTCCCCTCTCACGCATCTCACCTACTTCGATCGACCAAGGGGAACGATCGTTCTCCACCTAGAACGACCGTTCCCCGTCTTACCTACTCCCCTTCACCTTGGCCTATAAATAGAAACCACTCTTGATGTTCAAAATCACACCTTCTTCTTCCTCCTCTCTTCTCTAGCTTATAAACATTGCTCTATCTTCAGTTTTAAGTTTTATGTTTATGCTTTTGTTAAGTTTTATTTAGTTTCTTTTAAGCTTTAATCATTTATGCTTTAATCAAGTTTTACTTTCAGTTCTTATCTTTTATATATATGCTTTACTTTCAGTTCTTACTTTCAGTTCTTACTTTCAGTTCTTACTTTCAGTTCTTACATTTACGCTTTAATTAAGTTTTACTTTCAGTTCTTATATTTATACTTATGCTTTAATTAAGTTCTTATAAGTTTATATTCAGCTTTTATTATCTATTCAAGTTTTTATTATGATTTCTATAACCTCTCTTCTTGTTAGTTTCAATATGATTGAGTAGTTTTATTTTGGATTCTTGGTTAGGCAGACATGGGTGTTTGGAGGATTGATTAAGTAAAGTTTTGATAGATAGTCTATGTTTATGTTCATGCATGTATTGTTCTTAATGCTTAGATTGAACTTCAAAAGAGAGAATCTTAAGATCTTAGGTTGTTCAAGCACCCAAAAGGTATTCTGTTTCAACCTGACTATTTCTTGCATGCTCCTTATCTTAAACCATTGGAAACTTGAGTCTAAAATAAGGATGATAATATTTATTGGGTTTGTGTTCATTGTTTACATAAAGGTTTGGTTGCATTTGAGAAATCTATAGCTAGCCAAAACTGCATGTAAAAGGGTTAGTATCACCAAAAGTGAACTAATCTAAATTATGTAACTCATGTCATAAGATAGAACATAGATCTCTTGTTAAATCATAACTTATCAATCTGAAATTCACCCTTGTCAAATTGTCTCACCAAGGATTCATCTTGTCATTAAAAGTCTTATATCTTTATTGCTCTTGTTTTCAATCTTTATCATTGTCTTATTTTGCAATAGCTTGTTACTGAATCTTGTTTATTTACTGTTCTTAATTTTTAGAATTCTGCTTTGTGACATTTACTAAACTTTGAAACCAAAAACAAAAACAATCTTGAATCTTTTAGCTCGATTAGAATCTTGTACTCTTGGTGTGCCTATTCTTGCTTTCCTCGTGGACCGATAAAATAACATTTGTTTGTTGTTTTCACACCCGAAAATACGCAGCATCACTCGGCAAGATCTCTTCAGGGAATATCGGAAATTCTAACGTATTTTGAAGAAATTTCAGGACTCGCCATAAATTTAAAGAAGTCGGCTCTGTACTTTCCAGGCAAAACTCAACAAACTCTCATGGAAAAAGCTATTGAGCTTGGTCTCCACATAGAACAATTCCCGATCAGATATTTGGGACTTCCATTGATAACCAAAAACATGACAGCTGCCGACTATGAACCCCTCCTCGACCGTATTAGGAATCGTTTGAGCTCCTGGACAAATAAAGCACTGTCTTACGCTGGAAGACTAGAACTCATTAGATCGGTTATAGTCAGTACAACCACCTTCTGGTGCTCTGCATTCCGACTACCTCAGCGCTGTCTTAACACAATCAAAGTCCTGTGCTCTGCTTTCTTATGGTCGGGAAACCCAAACATGAGTACTAAATCTAAAGTTGCCTGGAAGGATCTAACTGTACCAAAGGCGGAGGGTGGCCTAGGAATCAGGAAACTAGGAGACGCTTCAAAGGTATTTAATATAAAACTCATCTGGAGACTATTATCAAACACAGATTCGCTATGGGTAATTTGGACCAAACCTTTTCTGCTGGGGAACTCATCCTTCTGGGATATTTCACTCACAACTACAAGGGGATCATGGATGTGGAGGAACCTCCTCCGGCTAAGACCTATTGCGATCAAGTTCATCAAAACGGAGCTAAGAGATGGATTATCAACACACTTCTGGTTTGACAACTGGTTAGACACTGGCCCATTAATTAAGGTGTTGGGGGAAGCGGGGCCTCGCCTACTGGGGATTCCAAGAAATGATAAGATCGCTCAGGCAGTGCAAGAGACTGGCTGGAAACAATGGCGGGTATGAGGACAACGAACGAGAGACATAGTGGATTTAATTCATCTAAAACCAATCCCTCACAGCGAGGCCGGGAGTGACATTGTGCTCTGGAAACAAAAGCCAAATACATATGAAGGCAAGTTCGTGACCAAAAGAACATGGAACATGACCAGAGAATCTTCTCCTAAGGTGGTGTGGCACAGGCTGGTATGGTTCCGCGAAGCAATGCCACGACAAAGCTTCATCCATTGGATAACGATGTGGAACCGTCTCCCAACAGGTGATCGGATGCGTAAATGGGGTTATAACCAAAAATGTCCACTATGCGGCGAACCTGATGAAACTCGTGAGCATTTGTTCTTTGCTTCTCCTTACTCGTTTACAGTCTGGATGAACATTGCCTCAAATCTGCTTCAATCGAGGATTTCCCCGGATTGGACCCAAACTGTAAACGCTTTGCTGCGTAATAGACTCTCTGCAACAGACAACAAACTCGCGCGGATGGCTTTTCAATCTGCAATCTACTGGATTTGGAGAGAGAGAAACGGCCGCATTCATTCCGCCTCATCGCACTCAGTGGGTTTTGTTACTACTACGATCAAAAAGGAAATACATTTGCGTCTGCAAACCGATGAAAATGCAAATGAGGGAAGCATGGCTCGCTGGGATTCTTTATCAAATTACAATGTATAAAAGATGCAAATTTCGATTTGATTTACCCAAACTGAAAGCTTTCCATGACTGTGCGGGGCTTATTTTCTTTTGTTGATTTATAAATATCACATTTCAACAAAAAAAAAATAATGGACTACGTTTTTAGAGTGCAATAATAGGTTAGGTTTTACAGTGAAATAGTTTTTAGTTACATGTCTGAATGAATAAATTTCATTAGTTGACTTCTATTAAATTAATTTGAATGAGATATGTGGCGAAAAGTTTTTTTAGGTGTCTTTTCGATTAATATATAGGCAATAGATCTGAGGAGATTGCAAGGTTGTTATGAACCGTTTGGTTAATGGACTCAATATAGACCGATCCATATAGAGGTTATTAACATAACCGGTCCTTAGTATAATTAGATGTTTTCCTTTATAGACAAGGAATAGGTTTATGGAATATTTCATTTTCTTGTTATGAGTAGTAAAAGGATAATTACCTTTTCTCTACATGGTGTAACCACTATATAAAGAGACCTTTGGTCCTCATAATAATACACACAGAACATTCAGTTCACAACACGTTATCAGCACGAAAGCTCCTTAACCCTAAAACCCTAGAGACCCTGAGTAGCTGCCGAAACTTTAAAGAGTCATATCTTTCAAACCGTGAGGAACCAGAAGGCGATCTAGATATCAAATCGAAGCCCTCGACGAGACGAATCTACCAGTGAAAACCTCTTGTCGATCCGACATCGGACGCGCTCTCACGCACGCACGCCGTGCACGACGACCCACCAAATAAACCAAGAAGATCCGATTTCAGCTTGTGTTTTCCGAGGTCTTTAGCTCCCGGTTCCGACCAGTCAATCCAAAAGGTGATTAAGGTATATCCCTAATCTAAAAACAGAGAGAATCGAATTTGACCTAAGCTATATGAAACTATTAAATCGGATTGCTTGAATAATTGTTTGCTTGCTTGTTGAAATCGATTATTGCATGTTTAAATTAGTTCATTAGCTTGCTTATTTACCTGCTTTAAAATCGCATGAGAACTTGCTTGCATCAATCACTTAAAATCGAATTTGGACTAGCATAGAAATCGCATGTATCATTGATTGAAATCGGATTGTATGAGTTAGGTTGTTAGAATCGATTTGTGCATGCTTGTTTTGGCCATAGTTGAAATCGTGAAACCCTAGAGAAAAAGCTAGGTTGAAATCGATCCTAAACCTAATCCTAATCCAAATAGGAAAACCTTAATCCCTTCCTTTTAGTAAAAAGGAAAGTGTTAAGTATATCATTTTCCCCTTTTGTTTAATTTCCTTTATTGGTTTATCCTTTAATGAATTGCCTTATGATTATTTTGCAAAAAGGAAAATTGATTAATATTGCTAATAGCATAATAGAAAATCGGTTGCATGATTTAATTAATTGATTTGCATAATTGATTGAAACCATGAAGTATTAAAATCGGACATGCTATATGCATATATATATAAACCGGCCATTACCACTAAGGTCCGGATTTATTAAAAGCCCCTAACTGAAAATTGTTGGATATTTTCAGATGTCTAAAGTTGCAAACTTAGACTATGCAGCCCTTATGTCTCTGGAGACAATTATCTAAAATGGGCCCTTGACACAAAGATCTTGCTCAACTCAAAAGGCATTGGTGAATGTATCAATGATGGAAACGAAGAGACCATGAAAAACAGATACATGGCGATTCAAATCATGCGCCATCACCTTAATGAAAGCCTCAAGGATCAGTACCTAACGATTGAAGATCCGTTAGAGTTATGGAAGGATTGAAAAAGAGGTACGACCATCAGAGGACGGTCGTTTTACCTAAGGCCAAGTTTGACTGGCTGAATTTACGGTTCATGGACTTTAAGTCCGTGGATGAGTACAACTCATCATTGTTCAACATAGTTTCTAAGTTGAGACTATGTGGTGAAACCGTAACGGAGAAGGATATGTTGGAAAAGACCTTCTCCACCTTCCATTCAAACAACATATTGTTACAAGGACAATATCGTGAGAGAGGTTTTGATACCTACTCTGATCTGATCGCTTGCTTGTTGCTCGCAGAACAAAATAATAAGCTTGTCCTGGTCAACATGAGATGAGACCAGCTGGAACTGCCCCACTACCTGAAGCCAACATGGCCGCTGATGTAAAGAAAGAAAACGAGGCAAACTACGTCATAAAGATCAAAAGCATACGGCCGTGGACGTGGTGGAAAAGGAAAAGGGCGTGGTCGTAACAACTACCACCCCTATGGTCGAGGCAATGGCGGTAACGACCGCGGATACCGAGAGGAATCTAACCGCGGCCGAGACCGTGGCCGTAGTAATGGCCGCAGGTACCAATCCGGACATCAGTCCAACTCGACCAAATTCGTTTGCCATCGTTGTGGGATGGAAAATCATTGGGCCAAGACATGTAGGACTGCCAAACATGGTAGATTGCTACCAAGAAAGTCTGAAGGGAAAGAATCCCGAGGCCAACATGGTCCATCATGAGCATGATGATGAGGGCGATTTTGATCCTGTTAAGGACGATCCTATGGATGCTGAAAGGGACGATCATATGGATTATGAGTCCTCAGACATACTAAAATAATTTAGTTTCCGATTTTATACTTTCATGTTGCTTTCTTGTTTTGATTTGCTTTGGATTCATGTCTTTGGATTTCTATCTATGATTTAATAAAATATTAAGGCTTTAAGACATGATTCTTGTTTTATGAAGTATGGACGTATTCCTTGTGGATAGTGGGTCAAGTCATACGATCTTGAAAGATGAAAGATACTTCATAGACCTTAAACTAAGAAAGGCAATCGTAGAGACTATAGCAGGACAGGCCAGTCTTATAAAAGGCCACGGCCAGGCCGCCGTTCTAATGCCTAAGGGCACACATCTCGAAATTCCAGATGCATTGTTTTCCCCAGACTCAAATCGTAACTTATTGAGCTTTAAAGACATTCGTTTGAATGGATATCATGTGGAAACAATGGGCGAAGGGAAGAAAGAATTTCTCCAAATAACAAAAATCGCCAACGGCCATAAGAAGGTCCACGAGACCATACCTGCTATAGCTACGGGCGTGTACTGTACTAAGTTCAGTATGATAGAGGCCAATGCCACCGTAAACAAAGCCCTTACGGATATGTTCACTCTATGGCACGACCGTCTGGGACATCCCGGGTCGGGAATGATGCGGAAATTGATCCTCAACACGAATGGCCACGCCTTGAAAGAAAGAAAGTGATCCCTATGAGTCTCACTTGTGCCTCGTGTTCGCAAGGAAAACTGATTGTAAGACCATCACCAGTAAAGGTGACTAAGGAACGATAAACTTTCTGGAAAGGATTCAAGGAGACATATGCGGACCAATCCACCACCTTGTGGGACATTCCGATATTTTATGGTCCTCATTGACGCATCTACACGATGGTCACATGTATGCTTATTGTCATCACGGAATATGGCATTTGCAAGACTCCTTGCCCAGATAATCCGCCTAAGAGCGCACTTTCAGACTTTCCGTTAAAGTCCATCCGTATGGACAACGCGGGAGAGTTTACGTCCAGAGCGTTTGATGACTACTGTATGTCCATGGGGGTAAGTGTTGAGCACTCCGTGGCACATGTACATACACAGAACGGCTTAGCCGAGTCTCTCATCAAACGAATCCAGCTGATTGCTAGACCATTACTCATGAGGTCAAAGCTTCCAGTTTCAGCCTGGGGACACGCTGTCTTACACGCTGCAGACCTAATCCGTATCAGGCCATCTAGTGACCACAGGTTTTCCCCAATGCAATTACTAACGGGTCAAGAGCCAAACATATCCCATCTTAAGACATTTGGATGTTCAGTCTATGTGCCTATTGCTCCACCACAGAGAACTAAGATGGGACCTCAAAGGAGGATGGGGATATACGTTGGATATGATTCACCCACGATCATAAAGTATCTTGAGCCAACTACCGGTGATTTATTTAAGGCCAGATACGCGGATTGTCATTTCGATGAGTCCGTTTATCCAACTGTAGGTAGTGAAAACCGGCTGACAAAAGAACTCTCATGGAATCAAACATCCATAAATTGGCAAGATCCTCGAACCCAAGAAAGTGACTTGGAAGTTCAAAAGATTATACATATGCAAAAGCTATATACAA
The DNA here is from genome assembly GCA_010577795.1 of Isatis tinctoria. Taxonomy (NCBI): domain Eukaryota; kingdom Viridiplantae; phylum Streptophyta; class Magnoliopsida; order Brassicales; family Brassicaceae; genus Isatis; species Isatis tinctoria. The sequence continues at coordinate 48,634 of VHIU01000175.1, forward strand.
TTGCCAGATTCCTTTGCTGACCCGCAGAGAGTTACTAAGTCGTATGTTCCAGCCGTGAACGCACCAATACGCATTGATGTCCAAAGTGGACCGCAAGTGGCTACAGAGTCTAAACCGCGAGTAAAGCGTGGAAGACCAATTGGTTCCAAAGATAAGACTCCTCGGAAATTAGAAAAGGTGCTGATATTCAGGCGAGGAGATAACTAATGGACCGGACACTTATGAGCCTAAGGAGCCGCCAAATGATGCTCGGGACGCCGAGCCTCATGGTCCTGAAGTTCCAGATAACAATGAGATCTCAATAAATTATGTTATGTCCGGAATCCAATGGAACAGAAAAGATATCGACGTCGATGATATATTTGCATGCAACGTAGCACTTGAGATTATGAATGAGGATCTAGAACCCACGTCAATAGATGAGTGCACTCAACGATCTGATTGGGCTAAATGGAAAGAAGCCATAAACGTGGAGTTAAACTCTTTAAAGAAGAGAGAGGTTTTTGGTCCCATTATTCGGACACCTCGTGATATAATACCAGTTGGACATAAATGGGTCTTTGTAAGAGAAGAGAAACGAACAAGGAGAGATTGTTCGACACAAAGCACGGCTTGTGGCACAAGGATTCTCTCAAAGACCTGGAATCGATTATGAGGAGACATACTCCCCTGTGGTGGATGCAACGACATTCCGATTCCTTATAAGTTTGGCCATAAGAGAAAAGTTAGATCTGCGGTTAATGGATGTTGTCACCGCATACTTATATGGTCCACTGGATAATGAAATCTATATGAGATTGCCAGAGGGTATTGAGCTCAAAGATAAGAAAAGTTCTCGAGAAGAACACTGCATTAGGCTAACCAAATCCCTATACGGACTGAAACAGAGTGGGCGCATGTGGTACAATCGTTTAAGCGAGTACTTGATTAAATCCGGATATAAAAATGATCCCATCAGTCCGTGTATCTTATAAAGAAGTTTGCAAACGGTGGATTTGTGATTATAGCAGTTTACGTGGATGATTTGAACATCCTCGGCACCTCTGGAGAAATCACCCAAACAGTTGATTTGTTAAAGGCCGAATTTGAAATGAAAGACTTAGGAAAGACTAAGTTCTGTTTGGGAATACACTTGAGTACGTCAAAGACGGAATCCTTGTGCATCAAATGGCGTATACTGAAAAAGTACTCAAGAGATTTAATATGGACACAGCTCACCCATTGAGTAGCCCAATGGTCGTAAGGAGCATAAGCCCGGACACAGATCCGTTTGGTCCAATAAGAAAGGATGAAGAAGTCCTTGGTCCCGAAACGCCATATCTAAGTGCCATAGGAGCGTTACTATACTTGGCTAGTCACACTAGACCAGATATTTGTTTTGCCGTGAACCTCCTATCAAGATTTAGTTCTTGTCCAACCCAAAGGCACTGGAACGGAGTTATACATTTACTTCGTTACCTTCAAGGAACGAAAGATATGGGTCTATTTTACACTAACCATAACGACAAAGGTTTAGTTGGTTTTGCTGATGCAGGTTATCTATCGGATCCACACAATGGACGATCTCAGACAGGATATGTGTTCACTCACGGAGGAACCGCAATTTCATGGCGATCCATGAAGCAGACACTCACGGCCACATCATCAAATCACGCAGAGATTTTGGCAATTCATGAAGCCAGCCGTGAATGTGTTTGGTTGAGATCGATGACTCAGCACATAAGACGAGATTGTGGGATGACAGATGGAAAGGACGAACCGACCGTACTTCATGAGGACAATGCTGCGTGCATAGCTCAACTGAAGGATGGATACATCAAGGGAGACCGGACGAAGCACATTCTGCCAAAATTCTTTTTCACTCACGATCTCCAGAAGGCTGGAGAAATACAAGTGCTTCAAGTCCGTTCAAGCGACAACTCAGCTGACTTGTTCACAAAGTCGCTCCCAACTTCCACGCTCAAGAAGCTGGTGTATCAGATCGGCATGCGCCGATTAAAGGACTTATAGGGATGTCTAAATCAGGGGGAGTAATACGTGCTGTACTCTTTCCTCACTAAGGTTTTGTCCCACTGGGTTTTTCTTTAGTGAGGTTTTAATGAGGCAGCATCCCCAAGCGTATTACAAAGATCCTTGGTTGCATCGGGTTCGGTCATTTCGTCCAAGGGGGAGTGTTATGAACCGTTTGGTTAATGGACTCAATATAGACGATCCATATAGAGGTTATTAACATAACCGGTCCTTAGTATAATTAGATGTTTTCCTTTATAGACAAGGAATAGGTTTATGGAATATTTCCTTTTCTTGTTATGAGTAGTAAAAGGATAATTACCTTTTCTCTACATGGTGTAACCACTATATAAAGAGACCTTTGGTCCTCATAATAATACACACAGAACATTCAGTTCACAACAAGGTATACATTTACGGACAAGTCTCTTTCATTTAACTGAAGGTTTCTATCAATGCGTTGCCAAAATCTAATCCTTCGCAACTGCCAACTGTCGTGGCCAAAATTTTGGTTAAATATCTGGTTCATTTTTCGTAGATTTTAGAATAGGTTTCTGTTTTTGTTTTTCAAAAAAACATTCTTTTAGCCAATTATAATTTTGAAAAAAAATGATTTCCTAAATTTTAGTAAAACTAATTTTTCTATGATTATACTACTTCCTACATAGAAACTAGAGTCTCTATCCCTTGGATTTTTGTCTTCCTTTTGCCGTGACCAAATTTTTTTTTTCACACATATATATTTTCTTTTTCTAACAAAAATGCTATTTTACACATCTAATTTCCTATATAAGGCATAAACTTCATAAATCCACGATCCTCATTATCCCCTATATATTAATAGAGAAGACGCCAAGAGAGATTTCTGCAACATATCTCACTGAGAGCAATTTAAGGAAAATTGAACCAATGAACTATTTTTATTTAGCCATGTCATCACTAACTATTTAACTAATTAAAACTTTAGTAGCCCATTAATAGCCCATTAGCTATAAAGACTGGAGCGAAGCCAGATATCCGGATTTTTAGGTATTCATATCTGGATATGGATCCGGATCCGGGCTTCCGGATTTTGGATATCAGCCTAAAAATCAAGATATCTGCTGCGGGATGCGTAAAATATATATTAAAATATATAAAATAATATTAATAATAAAATATAATATACTATTAGCAAAAAAATAAAAAAAAAAATATTATATAAATAATTTTTAAGTTCGTTTTTATGTATAATTCTTAATATATTTAAAAATTTACTAATAAAATAGATTAATATAGTATATTTAAAGGATCCGGATCTGGCTCCGGATATCCGGACTTAAAAATCAGATATTGGAATCCTAAGTTTTATTATCCGGATCCGGCCCTCCGGATATCCGGATATTAAGATTGGATACGGAGCGGATCCGGATACAGATCCTGATCCTGAATAATATTTCCAAACCTACAGATCATTTAAAATTCGGAACCCTTTTCCTTTTGAAAATAAAGAATATGTAATATGTTAATAATTAATGTATTTTGGATAGATATATATATATATATATATATATATATATATATTTAAAATGTTATACTATCAAAACAACTATATTGTTTTTAAAAAAAAATTAATTTTAAGTAGATTTTTGTTTTTAACAAAAAATTTAAGTGGATTATATTATGAATATATAATACCCGAGCCGGGCTCGGGTTATAATCTAGTCTACTATTAAGCATACAACAATTTATAAAAATAATTTTATGTGCAAAGAGTTAATGAAATAATTTTACCTTATTGGTAGACGAGAATTTATGTGAATTTTTTTATAACTTTTTTTGTTATTGTTTATTATTTTAATTGGAAATAATATTTTTATTAACAAATTTATATACTTTTCTAGCACTGAAAATTAAAAATATATTGATAAATCAAACTTTAGACAAAAGTAAATTACAAAAAAAAAATCTCAAAAAATAAAATCCAAAAATCACAAACCAAAAACGAAGAAGTAAAATCCAAAAACCATAGACCAAAAACTAAAGACCCTGCAAAGGGTTAAGTCACTAGATTTTTAAAAGGATAGAGAACTTTAATCCACACATTCTCTCTCTCTGTCGGTCACTTAATCTTTCCAACACGAACCAAACAAAAAAGACACACGTTTCATAGCTAAAGTAAACCATGAACTCTTCCATGACTTCTTTTATTGCCTTGTTCTTTGTCTTCTCCATTTTTCATCATCTTCCTTGTACTGTAAGTAAACAAGGACTTGGCTGGTGTGAGACTCTGTTTCAGTGTGGGAATATCACCGCTGGTTACCCGTTTTGGGGAAGGAATCGTCGTGAACCTTGTGGTCATCCATTGCTGGAACTTCACTGCAACATAAACATCACCTCTTTAATCATCTCAAACCAAGAGTTCCATCTGGTTCTCTATATAAATCAAACTTCTAACACTCTTAGACTTGCCAGAACAGACCTTCAAGGTCCTTTTTGCTCCGCCCAATTCATTACCACAGCCTTTCTTCCAGAAGTTTTCTATCTTCCAGACAAGAGCGGATCCATTTAGAGAGTTGTGGGGTCAAATGACACCCCTTAAATTTGTATAAAAATATATTTTGGTGTAAAAACAGTAAGTTTTCAGCCGCTGTTTTGGTAAAACTGTCTAATGAACCCCAAAAAATCTTGGGTTCAAGTGCTACTCTCAGCTTTATAATAGTTAATTTTTTGGGAATTAATATTTTGACCCCCTTTATAATGATTTCTGGATCCGCCACTGCTTCCAGATACTTCCACGAGCCTCACCGTTTACTACTTCTGTGACCCTCGTCTTCATTACCTTTCGAGTTTTACTTGTCATGATAAGGGTCTTGTGTCACTTTCTCAAAACCCTGAGTATTCCTGCGAAAATAGTTTCACGGTTAATGTTCTAACGAGTTTCGTTCCAAAAGAGAATAATTTGAATTTGACCCAATTGGAAATTGGCCTAAGAAAAGGGTTTGAGTTAGGCGTGGAGATCTATCAAACATTGTGTCAAAGATGTTCATCCTCTGGAGGAATCTGCAGTTTCAACAGTACCAACCAGGTTTGCTGCTACGCAACCTTGGAATCAGGAGTTAAATGCAGTCCACTCGTTCCCAATGTTGTTGATCGTAAGTTTCTTATGCATCACTTGATTTCAAAGCTAGCTCTTCTAACTTCTCAACTTGTACTAAAATAGTGAATGGCCTTTGCATTTCCACGGTAATATCAGTAGTTTTGGTGAAATTGTTGAACCGTAGATCTTTTAATCCAAAAATAGAAAGAAACTAGGTTTACGATTTACAAAGAACTTTTTAGGGTTATTCTGCTCCACGAAGGGGATTGATTATCATGATTATCATGAAATCTTTTCTCATGTTGTGAAGATGAAATCCACTCGGGTTGTACTTAGATTGGCAGCAAGTCTTGATCTAGAGGTTGCCCTTAGGCAAGAAGGCATTGCTTAATAAGTGGGTGTTCAGAATTATGCATGAAGATACCAGTTTGCAGCCTCGATACAAGGCTAGATTGGTTGTGAAGGGATACAACCAAAAGAAGGGGATTGATTATCATGAAATGTTTTCTCCTGTTGTGAAGATGAAATCCACTCGGGTTGTACTTAGATTGGCAGCAAGTCTTGATCTAGAGGTTGAGCAAATGGATGTAAAGACTGCTTTCCTTCATGGAGATTTGGAGGAAGAGATTTACATGATACAACCGGAAGGCTTTGTGAAAAAGGGTGAAGAGGATTTAGTTTAGCGCTTGAAGAAAAGCCTTTATGGATTGAAGCAAGCACCGAGACAGTGGTACATGAAGTTCAAATCTGTTATAGAGGAGTATGGTTATAAGGAGACTACTAATGATTACTGTGTATTTTTTCAGGTGTTTGGTGATGATGATTTTATCATCTTATTTCTATATGTTGACGACATGTTGATTGTGGGCAGGAACATGAGCAGAGTTGAGGAGCTGAATAAGCAGTTCAACAAGTCCTTTGCCATGAAAGACTCTGATCCAGCAAAACAGATTCTTGGTATAAGAATCGACATATTTTGACTGCTTTCTTGTCTCCTCATTCAAAACATTGTTCTTCACTAAATCCATCGAAATAATACCTTCCGTCGCAGAGTTACAAAGAGACATTATGAATACCTCCCAAGAATCTGGTAATGTACCAAGAAGCCACAAACCGTGAATCTTATCATCAAACTTGATGCCCATATCAGACAATTTGTTGATCAATCCCTGAAACGCATTCAAATGATATGTCATCGGAATTCCCTCCTGGTACCTCAGCTCAATCAACTTCTTGATCATAAGCATCTTGTTATTCCCAGTCTTCGGAGCATACAACTACTCCAGCTTCAACCACAAAGAACGAGCATTAGTTTCAGTCTCAGTATGATTCAACATATTTTCATCTACCCATTGCCTTATCGTGCCGCACACACTTTGCGATGCCACAAGGTCCACTTTTCATTGGTTTTATCATTAGGCTTCTTCTCCTCAAAAACCGGAAAGTGAAATTCTTTCACAAATAGTAGATCCTCAATCTTGCCTTTCCATACATGATAATTGTTGTTACAATTCAAGCTTATCATTCTACTAATATTTTCCATCGTTCACATAAGGAAACCAATAAATCAAAGTTGTCCAACTCCAAAGCTCACAAACCTTAAGCTCTGCTACCACTCTGTTGGGGAAAAACAAAAACACGCAATACGGCGCAATGGAATAAAGTTCCCCACACTTATGTTAATTTGTAAGGAAAATACTTGAACTATGACACAAATGATCTAAGCGGTAAAGTAAATGAGAAAGAAAAATTTTTACGTGAAAAACCTCATCGATGTGAGAAGGAAAAACCATGGGACCGTAGTCCACTCAAAAATCCACTATGTAAATTAATATGAGTTACAATCACGCCCTCCTTGTTCCACCAGAAAGATCCAGAGACTAAAGCTCAAAAGAGCAATCTCCAACACAAGAAACCTCAACAAGAGAGCAATACAAGAGCTTACAAACTAGCAGATACAAACGACCTCAGCTCACTAGGATTCTGACAACCTGAAGATAAACCCACCGTAAAAAACCCAAGATGAACAAATCAACAGGACCTCTGCCAAATTACAGCTCAACCAGAGAAGATCTCACCGACAGACTTTCCAAAAACTCAAGACTGCACCTGCTGAAGAACTGTAGCGACCAACCTCACTAAAATCTAGATTCACGAGAAAACAATCGTTGAACCGCAAATCCCAATGTTGAATCTCAAATCCACTGAGTCACGAAGCTTCCCACAAAATATTAGCCAGATCAAAACACTTTCGAACCCTCAAGCGTTGCCTTGAATAAGTTAGACGAAAATCCTTCTTCTCTCTCTCCTTTTTCTTGTCTTATATCTGTCTGCCTCCAAGATTATCTCTCCTCATTTAATCCTAAGTTCAATATTGATCTCATGGATCAATATGAAAGACCCAATGCCCAGACTCGTACACTACCTTGTACACCAGTGCACCACCATATACACCACTTGTAGAAACCAGCGGACTTCTGAATTAATATAGCAGACTTCTGAATTAACACAGGCAGACTTCAGGATTTTTTATTTTCTTTCTTGGTTTGTTAACACAAAAACCAAGTTTGGTTTTCTCCCAACCAAACTCATGGTTTCCTCAGACAGGAACACAAACATTAAGTGTTTCAAGTTTTGATGATCTTAGAAAAAAGCTTGGAGTGAAGCCAAAATATGATTAAGGGGGATTGTTGAATCATAATCAAATCTAGCATAAGACACACTAAAGTCGTATAAGTTAGTTACAAGATAGAGAGTTACGAGCTATCATTAATTGTGTTTGTTGCAACTAAGAGTCATGTTTCCACAATTATAATATAAATAAATAGATCTTGTCTCTGCAAAATTATCAGAGTGTAATACAATCAAGTCAATACAAGTTTGATTACATTCGTACTCTGTTTATTTTTTCACAAATCGTAAAAACACATATAAACATAAACATAACTCAACCTAGGCTGATCTTGAGTATGAGGAGCCTTCAAGATGGGACAAAGTCCATCAGCAACAAAAACTGAAAAAGAAAAAAAAAAGAACAAGAACAAGTTGCAATTCAAAACACCAGAAAAAAAAAGGATGGCCTAGGACTAGGAGGGTTCCAAAAGATCACTGAATATATATATATATATATCTTCCTCTAAGATGTTTCAATTCGCAATAGGACTATCATTCTCCTTTTGATTGGCCTTCAAGGCAACGAAACAGAAGAAAACACACTGATCAATTTGTGTCTATGCCCAGACAAGATATAAGTTTCTACCTAATATACAATCTGTGATACCATCTTATTTTTTCTCAGGTGATGACCTTTACAGACGCTGCAATGAACCGTTTAGCTGCGGAAGTCGTGATTATCTCTCGTACCCTTTCTGGATTCCTGGAAGAGAAGGATGTGGCCACCCTGACTACAAGGTCAATTGTAGCAGTGGATTTCCAGAGCTTACTATCGGTTCCATGAATTTGAGAATAAATGTGATAAGTTACTCTCGTACAAGACTTTCCAGACCACATTACATCAGCAATATTTGTACCCCAGATCCTCTAAACGTGCCTATCAACTCAAATATCCTACCATTTTCTCATGACACCGAGCTGCTAACATTATATTACGACTGCCCAGACCTTTCAACTCATGTTACTTATCTTGGATACGTTGGAGAGCTTGGTTGTGTAAACCATGACAAAAGTTACTACGTGACCAAAAACATCTCCTCCCCTTATTTTGATAGCTACCGTGGAATTTTAAACAAGCTTGAAAGGTTTTGCAGAAGAAACGTAAGTATTCCTGCATCTGGACCGGCGTTGGTCGCACTGCAGACAACTCCAACTCCAGATAATCTGAAGAAGGCGATTGAACAGGGTTTTGAGGTTGGACGTGACCAAAAATGTTTGGCGTGCATAGATTCTTTTGGTGTATGTGGATATAGTCACATCTCAAATGGGTTTATCTGCCATTGTGCAAATGGGTCACAGGGCTATACTTGCAATAACTATCGAGTGACTAGCCATGGTAAATCATTTGTCTTTTCTGAGTTTGGTTTATAGTGTGTGTGTTTGTTTTTTTTATTTTAAAATGTATACTTTAACAATGTTCTAATTTCCTCAAACCCTCGTCAACCGATGCTTTGATTGGATCATTTTTCAGAAACTCTCTTGGATTGACAATTTTTATTTATTTTGCTATTATTTTGATGCAGGCTTATTAATTTCTGGAGCAGAAATAGGTAGTTAACCTTCTCCTATTCTTTCAAGAAGCCTGATGTGGTTTCAAAACTGTTTTTGAATAAAATTTTCTTTGACTGAACACTCTTGTTTTCGTTTTTATGGTTTCAGGTTCCGTGGTAGGAGTAATTCTACTTGCGTACTTGGTCTTATTAGTACCTTTTCTTCTAGCTCTGGTAAAGGTAAGAGCATCTGAAAAATATGAGGCAGAAGAAACTAATGTCCCATATTCAACTGAAACGCTACAGCTTTGCACAAGCTAAAAGAATTACAAATTCATTTGCGGAAGTTGTTGGGAAAGGAGGATTTGGAACTGTCTATAAAGGAACCCTTTCTGATGGCCGCATGGTTGCGGTGAAGGTCCTGAAGGAGACAAAGGGTGATGGTGAAGATTTCATCAATGAAGTTGCGAGCATGAGAAAAACTTCGCATGTCAACATTGTTTCCCTGGTTGGATTCTGCCTTGAAGGTTCCAAGAGAGCAGTTATATACGAATTTGTGGGAAATGGATCCCTTGATAGGTTCATCTCAGGTAAAACTTCGATGAATATGGACTGGAAGACATTGTACGGGATCGCGCTAGGAGTTTCTCGTGGTCTAGAGTACTTGCACCATGGCTGCAAAACAAGGATTGTACATTTTGACATCAAACCTCATAATATACTGTTAGATGACAATCTTTGCCCCAAAGTTTCAGATTTTGGCCTCGCTAGGGTTTGTGAGAAGAAGGAAAGCACTTTATCATTACTGGACACAAGAGGGACAGTAGGCTACATTGAACCAGAGATGATCTCCAGAGTATATGGGAGTGTATCTCACAAGTCAGATGTATACAGCTATGGGATGTTAGTCCTCGAAATGATAGGAGCAAGGAACAAAAAAAGAGCTGATCAAAGCTCTGCTTCTAACACTAGTTCCATGTACTTTCCTGACCGGGTCTATAAAGATCTTGAAAGAGGAAGCTATGGCAGGCCTATCGAGAATGGAATCAGCAGTGAAGAAGAGGAGATAGCAAGAAAGATGACATGGTCGGTTTATGGTGTATTCAGTCTTCTCCATCAGATCGCCCACCGATGAACAAAGTAGTAGAGATGATGGAAGGAAGCGTGTTCTTGAAGTCCCTCCTAGGCCTGTTTTGCAGCAAATTCCAGCAGCGCCTCTTCCCAAATCTTCTTCTTGGATTTCGGAGGAGAGTTCAAGAAGCTCCGAGGTATTGGTGTGCTCCACCTCCACAAACTGAAAACCAAAACCAATGAAGGTTTTGGATGAGCAATTTCTTTTTTCCCTATCAGTTTCATCTGGTTCACCTATCTGTTTCTCTAATAACTTCCATCACATTGATACATATATTATCTATCTTAGTTCAATTAGAACTAGATTTAAACCCACGTTTTGGAAGCCAAAGCACGGGAATATATTTTGATAATTTTTTTATTTAATAAAAAAGGAACCTCTATATTTTAAATTTTTAATTTGCCTAATTTTTTGTATATATAGATAATATATTTATAGATTTGAAATTTGTAGATGTGTTACCTATTCTATTTTTAATATAGATATATCATATAATTTACTATATTTTAACCCGTTAGCGAACAACAATTTAGTTTGTTACGTTTTTAACCCGTTTTACAATGGATTAAAAAAAATTCATGTTTAATATTTAACCCCCCAATAAACATCATTTCGTCAAAAACACTAATCTCCACTTGTCCATGATATTATCAAATAACTTAAATATTAAGGAATTCAGAACTTAAAATTTTTTAAAATTAAAAGTATTTTATCTAATTCTAAATTAAAAATAATTTGTGTACTAAATTCTTTCATTTACATTTACCATTTGATTTAATAATTTAAATATACTTATGAAATATATATATATATATATATATACTATGTGATTCTCCCGTGCTCATGCACGGATATGAATATTTATAAAGTAACTCACTTAAAATTATTGGTTAATATTATCTTTTATTTATTTATAAGTTTCTATTTGTTTTGTCAACTATATGAATTCATGTAAATAGAAGATTGTTTTAAATAATTTTAAGATGTTATATATCTTATTAAACATTTTTTGGTATAAAAATTTAGATAGGCACCGTTATTCATTTTTATATTTATTATATGACATATATTCCTTTGAATTGAAATACAATTATTTTTTTATTCTGTTTAGGCTAAAGTTGGCTCAATTTTTTCAATTTTTTTATCTTAGATTTGTAAAGCTATTATTGTAAAATTTTAGTTTATTTTTTAGTTTAATTATTTTTCTTTTTCAAAATCACATTAATAAAAGGAAATAATTTTAAAACATAAAATAATTTTTGCATATATAAAAAACGAAAAATACAAAAAGGAAAGTATTTAATAAAGGGAAATAATTTTTGCATATATAAAAAAGGAAAATTATAAAAAGGAAAGTCTTTTTGAAGTCATACTAAAAAGAAAAAACTTTAAAATAATTTTAAAAATTAAGAAAGTAAAACTTCCCTTTATTTATATAAATATGAATATGTTTTCAAAAGTTTATTAAAAATAGAAATTAAGACTTTCTTTTATTTTATCTCATTAAGGGTATGCTTGTAATCAACCACTGTAAGAATCAACATGAGCGCGACACATATGCAAATGACTTCTCAAATAATATTATTAAGATATTATATAATGACATGATTTTCATTTTTTATAGATCAAACATTAATTTAATAATGTATTTTAGTATGTCCACATTTAATAATAAATTTTTCAATTTTGAAGAAAATGAAAGATATTTTAGATTATGTTATAATCCCAACCCGTTCAATTGCAACCCATATTAATCTCAACCCGTTAAATTGCAACACATATTAATCACAACTCGTTGCCTTTGAATAATATAAATATTGATAATTTTTAATATTTACCTTTTTATCAAATTTAAAATATATCAATCTAATTTCTAATATTATTAACTTTTATTAAATTAAATTTTCATCTTGTAAATTGAAAACACTTACTATTAATTTGAGTCCTAGTTTTATAATGTTCATTTATATAAATAAATATATATATATATAATCAAATTTTCTGGTATGAGATATTATTACATAAAATCTAAAATCGAATATTTTATAATATGTTTAAAATGAAATTTTGATTCACTTTGATTTTAAAAGATATTATGAGACTTGGTTTTGATTTAATTTGATTTAAATTTTAGTCATAATTGGCATATTTTATTTGACTAAAATACTCTTAATGAATATTGGAAAAACAACTAAAAAGCAATTACATTACATGTAATGATGTAATATATTACATTATTAAAGGATTTAGGTTTCTCAGGGTTTTAGATTTTCAAGTTTCTTAGTCTACCACGATTTTAAAGGAACTATAACCTTAAAGTTAAAACCTAAAAGTCTACCAGAGACCATTTTTACATGGCCAATTTGCCTCCGAAGTGTGGAAATGTTTATCATACAAGCTTCTTGGTATGGAATACTCTAACTCATGGGATCACCTAGTTGTACTGCTGCACGAATTAGATAGAGATACAGTCACTCTGTTTCTCTTTCGATATGTATTTCAAACCACTGTCTATTACATCTGGAGGGAGAGGAACCAACGTCGCCATGGGGAAAATCCAGCTTCGGCTACTCGGCTCATAACAACCATAGATCGGACAATCCGCAATCGTCTGCTGGGAATTCGTAAGAACAGAGATCAAACATATGAAGATGGCTTGCAGAAATGGTTTTGCTTCTTTACTTTACCAATTTCAAATTCAACTTTGTAATCTTTCCCATTAATCTCAGAAAAAAAATCTCATGTATCCTCAATAGGAAAAAACGGATTGTTTTGATTTTTGAAGTTAATTTAACATTTCTTTCAAAAAAAAAAAACTAAATAGAAAATCTTATCTCATCATGTCAAGTATAATAGCACATTTTAATCATATATAAATATAAAATCATATCTAATACTATACTTTTTCTATTCTTACCACAATAAATAAAACATTAGCAATTAAAATTTATTAAATATTTTATTACTTTTTCTATTATTTTAATAAATTACTTAGTATTAGTTATTAGTTAAAGTTGATCACAAGTTTACTGAAAAATATAAAATAAAAACTTGTATATTGTGCTGTCAGATAAACATATTAAAACGAAAAAAAATACAATCTTTTAGGCACAAAGATATACAAAGTACATATATATTAGCTATTGGCCTGTACAAGACATTAAGATTTTTAAATATTTATATTGACAAAGATTATATGTAAAATTGTATGTTATTGAAGGTTATTTAAAAAGCCATTACTCGCTGCAGAGAAAGTTCAAGAATATTCACAATTTAATTAGACTTAACAGGAAAATAAGCCAAAAGAGAACCGGAATGTTTCAAACATAAAATGTATTGCCTCTTAGTTGAAAAATGGCTTATTCCATGTTTAATTGTTGATTTATTCAGATTTATTTGTGGCATGATAAAACCCTCCACTGTCACATTACATCGGAATTGTAGAATACAAAAACTTAGCTAACCTGGAAAGTGGAAACTGCGTTACTAATATACACAACAAGGTAAATCAGAGTAGTATAATTATCTTTACCACCGTAAAATTTGAAATTCATTGTAGATTAGTTATTTTCCAGAATTAAAGACTGAAATCTTAAACTCCCTATCAAGATAATTAATGAGCAGAAGAGCAATAGCAGGTTTAATGAGCTTCCGGTGAAATTTGTTTTTTTATTTTTTTATCATGAATTGAAAATAATGGTATACATGGAAACAAAGAGCAGTATCCTACCACTATACCAAAGTGCTTTTAGATGTGTCGTTGGTATCTTGCTATATATGTGCAGGTCGTTCCGGGTTGACCAATATCCACAACCAAACACATTAGTTGGCTTTAGTAGGACAAATATGCCAAACAGAGTAACACTATCAAACACAGATACAGCAAGGTTAAAAAAGTCTAAGGAACAGCATCATTTTATACAAACTAATTAAATCTTTGAATTCCGGACTACATAAAGCATACAAACTAAAGTATTTTTTTCGTGTGCAACAAAACACATATATAAGTCAAAATCCAGACGGTTCGTGACGAATGTTTTAAAGACCTAGACTCAGTTTGGCTGTTGCTTGTGCTACGGGAAGAATAATCTGGTTCTCCAAGCTCTTCGTTTCTCTAGCTTGCATCATCATATATTTGTGTTTCTTCATGAAACCCATTTTTTCTTTGCTTATAATTATCATACACAACCAGATTTCATAATATTCTTATGATTTTTGTTTATGGGCCAATGACTTTTATCACTCATGTATAGAAATATTCCGCAAGACACAACAACAACAACAACAACAAAAAAGACACAATCTAAAAAATTTAACTCTTTAATCTCAAATAAAAACATAATATCAAAAGAAAGAGTAAAGTAATATCATAAATAACGTATCAACCTGTTTTAGTCAACCCATGTTCACCTACTTCCTACAATTTCAAGATTGTATCCTGCGCACCCAGCACAACGGATAAATCACAGATATCATATAAACTACTCAGTTGTACTCTCGTATCAAACATTATGTATCCTATCAGTTGGTTTGGTGTAGTCTTTGCATGCCCGCAAACTGGTTGTTATTTTTGCTAAAACTCGAATGTAATGCAAAGAAAATATGAATCAGAATGGAATATGCATAATGCATGTGATGTAAAAGAAACAAAAAAACCTAACCAATTCATGCAATTAATCGAACGACGTTAAAAACCAAGGAAAATAAAAGGGGAGGTGCGCAAGAATCTAAGATTATGTTCTTTTGTCTCCATCTTGCTGAATGTGAACCAGACTTGGAACATAACTGAAGCTAAATGGGAACCACCTAACCAGCGACGATTTGATTGTATGTTCTGCATAGCCTTCTCCGTAAATGTATAACGTCACGCTATCCGAATTACTGACATCACAACACAAGACCACCTTCTTCTCTTCGCCGATCAAAAAACTACTAAAAATCGGATTAGACCTCCAGTTCTTGAAATCCACCGTAAAGAATTTGCTCCATGACAAGGCTGCTTCAGTGTCATTTTGATTGGTCACCCATATCTCCAGCTTGTCCCAAGCATAGCATAACACTGAGAGTTTTTCTTCTCTAACAACTGACAGAGCCATGACAGAAACAGGATTCTGAAACTGCGGAACACAGAAACGTTTAAATCTCTCTGTGGTAAAATCAAAACTGAGTACGAGTTTGTCCTTGCTTTGGTTATCCCGAGCAAGCCAGAAAGCATTTCCCTTTAAAGACACGGTGTTTGATGGTATGTCGCAGTCGAGAGCCATGTCATCAAGAACCCTCCATGAATCAGTGCTAAACACATAAATCTCAAACATCTGTTTTGGTTCGTATCTGTCCCACGGCCCGCAACACCTCAAGATTTTGTAGCTATGGCAAGATTTGTCGTTTTCGTACCCTAGAGCAAACCTAGAGTAACTATCAGTTTTGGGTTCGACCCACCTGGTCTCTCCCAAACATGGGTTCCAAACCACGAGTCTATTTGCCTTGGTGGTGCATAGCAAAAAACCGTCGCAATGTATCACATCAGATGATTCAGATATATGAACTTGTTCTAAATTATGATGGGACTTTAGGCCAAGCGCACCTTTAAACTCGATAGATGAAGCAGGGACGTTGATATCGAGATTAACGTTCATTGGACAAACCCTATCCTCCTTCAACATGAGAACCTGAAACTGCTTTGGAGCTTTAAGAAGGTGTTTCTCGGTGAATGTTTGGTCTTTGATTAAAGCGTTCCATCGTTTGCAAGTAGATCGCAACAGACTCAAAGTTGTTGCCGGAACCCTAGAGAATATTTCCTCTAACAAATCAGCCGGTAGATCAGACATCATCATTGTTTCGATTTCGACTTGTCCTCTTCCAATGTGGATTCTATACTACTTTTTACTTTATTATTTTTTATATTCTTTTCAATTTACCTAAGTCCAAACAATGAAAATTTTAGTATTGTTGTGAACTGAATGTTCTGTTGTGTATTATTATGAGGACCAAAGTCTCTTTATATAGTGGTTACACCAGGTAGAGAAAATGTAATTATCATTTTACTACTCATAACAAGAAAAGCAAATATTCCATAAACCTATTCATTATCTAGAAAGGAAAATATCTAATTATACTAAGGACCGGTTATGTTAATAACCTCTATATGGATCGGTCTATATTGAGTCCATTAACCAAACGGTTCATAACAACCGAACCCGATGCAACCAAGGATCTTTGTAATACGCTTGGGGATGCTGCCTCATTAAAACCTCACTAAAGAAAAACCCAGTGGGACAAAACCTTAGTGAGGAAAGAGTACAGCACGTATTACTCCCCCTGATTTAGACATCCCTATAAGTCCTTTAGTCGGCGCATGCCGATCTGATACATCAGCTTCTTGAGCGTGGAGGTTGGGAGCGACTTCGTGAACAAGTCAGCTGAATTGTCACTTGAACGGACTTGAAGCACTTGTATTTCTCCAGCTTTCTGGAGATCGTGAGTGAAAAAGAACTTCGGCAGAATGTGCTTCGTCCGGTCTCCCTTGATGTATCCATCTTTCAGTTGAGCTATGCACGCAGCATTGTCCTCATGAAGTACGGTCGGTTCGTCCTTTCCATCTGTCATCCCACAATCTCACCTTATGTGCTGAGTCATCGATCTCAACCAAACACATTCACAGCTGGCTTCATGAATCGCCAAAATCTCTGCGTGATTTGATGACGTAGCCGTGAGTGTTTGCTTCATGGATCGCCATGAAATTGCGGTTCCTCCGTGAGTGAACACATATCCTGTCTGAGATCGTCCATTGTGTGGATCCGATAGATAACCTGCATCAGCAAAACCAACTAAACCTTTATCGTTATGGTTAGTGTAAAACAGACCCATGTCCTTCGTTCCTTGTAGGTAACGAAGTATATGTTTAATCCCGTTCCAGTGCCTCTGGGTCAGACAAGAACTAAATCTTGATAGGAGGTTCACGGCAAAACAAATGTCTGGTCTAGTATGACTAGCCAAATATAATAACGCTCCTATGGCACTGAGATATGGCACTTCGGGACCAAGGACTTCTTCATCCTTTCTTTTCGGACCGCATGGATCACTGTCCAATCCAAGGCTTCTCACAACCATTGGGCTACTCAATGGGTGGGTCTGGTCCATATTAAATCTCTTGAGTACTTTTTCTGTATATGCCATTTGATGCACAAGGATTCCATTATTTACGTACTCAAGCTGTATTCCCAAACAGAACTTAGTTTTTCGTAAGTCTTTCATTTCAAATTCGGCCTTTAAATATTCAACTGTTTGGGCGATCTCTCCAGAGGTTCCGAGGATGTTCAAATCATCCACGTATACTGCTATAATCACAAATCCTTTGTTTGCAAACTTCTTTATAAAGATACACGGACTGATGTGATCATTTTTATATCCGGATTTAATCAGGTACTCGCTTAAACAATTGTACCACATGCGCCCACTCTGTTTCAGTCCGTATAAGGATTTGGTTAGCCTAATGCAGTGTTCTTCGCACGAACTTTTCTTATCTTTGAGCTCAATACCCTCTGGTAATCGCATATAAATCTCATTCTCTAGTGATAAATAGGCGGTTACTACATCCATTAACCGTAAATTCAATTTTTCTCTTATGGCCAAACTTATCAGGAATCGGAATGTCGTTGCATCCACCACAGGGGAGTATGTCTCCTCTTAATCGATTCCTGGTCTTTGTGAGAATCCTTGTGCCACAAGTCGTGCTTTGTGTCGAACAATCTCTCCTTGTTCGTTTCTCTTCCTCACAAAGACCCATTTATGTTCAACTGGGATTATATCTCGAGGTGTCCGAATTATGGGACCAAAAACCTCTCTCTTCTTTAAAGAGTTTAACTCCACGTCTTTTAAGCCAGTCTAATCGGCGAGTACACTCTAAAATAGACGTGGGTTCTAGATCCTCATTCATTACATCAAGGGCTACATTGCATGCAAATATTTCATCGATGTCGACATCTTTTCTGTTCTATTGGATTCCGGACTTAACAAAATTTATCGAAATCTCATTGTTATTTTGAACTTCAGGACCATGATGCTCGGCGTCCCGAGCTTCATTTTGCGGTACCTTAGGCTCATCTGTGTCCGGACCATCCACTATCTCCTCGGTCCGAATTTCAGCACCTTTCTTTAATTTCCGAGGAGTCTTATCTTTGGAACAGTAGGTCTCCCACGTTTCAAACGGGGTTTAGACTCTGTAGCCACTTGCGGTCCATCTTGGACATCAATTCATATTGGTGCATTCACGGCTGGTATATACGATTTAGTTACTCTCTGCGGGTCAGCAAAGGAATCTGGCAATTGTATAGCTAGCTTTTGCATATGAATAATCTTTTGGACTTCCAAGTCACTTTCTTGGGTCCGAGGATCTTGCCAATTTAAGGATGTATGATTCCATGCAATTTCTTTATCCAGCTGGTTCTCACTACCTACTGTTGGAAAAACGGATTCATCGAAATGACAATCCGCGTACCTGGCCTTAAACAAATCACCGGTACTTGGCTCTAGGTACTTTATGATCGTGGGTGAATCATATCCAACATATATTCCCATCCTCCTCTGAGGTCTCATCTTAGTCCTCTGTGGTGGAGCAATCGGTACATAAACTGAGCAACCGAATATTTTAAGATGGGATATGTCTGGCTCTTGACCCGTAATTAATTGGGAGGGGAAATATTCATGGTCACTTGATGGCCTGATACGGATTAATTCAGTGGCATGTAAGACTGTGTGTCCCCAGGCTGATACTGGAAGCTTTGACCTCATGAGTAATGGTCTAGCGATCAGTTGTATGCGTTTGATGAGAGATTCGGCCAAGCCGTTCTGTGTATGTACATGTGGCACGGAGTGTTCCACACTTACCCCCATGTACATACAGTAATCATCAAAAGCTCTGGAGGTAAACTCACCCGCATTATCCATACGGATGGTTTTTAAATGAAAATCTGGAAAGTGTGCCCGTAGGCGGATTATCTGAGCAAGGAGTCTTACAAATGCCAAGTTCCGTGTTGACAATAAGCATAAATGTGACCATCGTGTAGATGCGTCAATGAGGACCATGAAATATCGGAACGTCCCACAAGATGGGTGTATTGGTCCGCATATGTCTCCTTGAATTCTTTCCAGGAAATTTATCGTTTCCTTAGTCACTTTTACTGGTGACGGTCTTACAATCAATTTACCTTGTGAACACGAAGCACAAGTTTGAATTTTTTTGATCACTCTCCTTTCTTTCAAGGCGTGTCCTCTCGTGTTTAATATCTATTTCCGCATCATTCCTGACCCGGGATGTCCCAGCCGGTCAAGCCATAAAGTGAACATATCCGTAAAAGCTTTGTTTACGGTGGCATTGGCTTCTATCATACTGATTTTTATACAGTATAAGCCCGTAGCTACAACAGGTATAGTCTCAAGGACTTTCTTTTGGCCTTGGGCGATTTTAACTATCTGGAGAAATTCTCTGTTTCCTCCGCCCATTGTTTCCACATGAAGACCATTCAGATGAATGTCTTTAAAACTCAATAAGTTTCGATTTGAGCTTGGTGAAAACAATGCATCAGGGATTTCTAGATGCGTGCCTTTAGGCATTAAAATATTGGCCTGGCCGTAGCCTTCTATAAGGCCGGCCGGTCCTGCTATAGTACTTACGTTTGCCTTAAGAATTATGTCTTAAAAATATTCAAATCAAAGAAACAAAACCAAAGACATAAATCCAAACATGAATAAAAGCAACATGAAATGGAAAAACTTAAAATCTCGGATTCACTTCAAACAATCGGAAGTCTCATAATCCATGTTATCGTTCCGAACTGTGTCCATAAGATCATCTTTTTCAATATCGAAGTCACCCTCATTGTCATGTTCATGCTGGATCATATGGGCCTCAGGATTCTTCCATTTAAGGCTCTCTTGATAGCATTCTACAAGATGCTTGGGAGTCCTGCAAGTCTTAGCCCAATGATTACTCATCCCATAACGATGGCAAACAGATTTGGTCGGGTCGGACTAATGTCCAGATTGATATACGCGGCCATTTCCACGGCCACGGCCACGGCCGCGGTTAGAGTCCTCTTGGAATCCGTGGTCGTTACGGCCTTTGCCTCGACCATAAGGGTGGTAATTATTTCGACCACGCTCTTTTCCTTTTCTACCATGTCCACGGCCGTAATGCCTTTGATCTCTATAGACGTGATTTGCCTCGTTTTCTTTCTTTGTCTTAGCGGCCATTTTGGCTTCAGGTAGTGGGGTTGTTCCAGCTGGTCTCATTTCGCTGTTGACCAGAACAAGCTTGTTGTTCTGTTCCGCAAGCAGCAAACAAGCGATCAGGTCCGAGTAAGTCGCGAAACCTCTTTCGCGATACTGTTCTTGTAACAATACATTACTCGAATGGAAGGTGGAGAAGGTCTTTTCCTGCATATCCTTCTCCGATACGGTCTCACCACATAGTTTCAACTTTGAAACTATCTGGAACAAGGCTGAGTTGTACTCATCCACAGACTTAAAGTCCATGAATCGCAAGTTCATCCAGTCGAATTTTGAATAAGGCAAAACGACCGTTCTTTGATGGTCATACCTCTTTTTCAAATCCTTCCATAGTTCTAACGGATCTTCAATCGTTAGATACTGATCCTTGAGACTCTAAGTAAGGTGATGGCGTATGATTTGAATCACCTTGTATCTATTTCTCACGGACTCATTGTTTCCATCGTTGATACATGTTGGGGTCGAAATCTCCTCCTCGAAGATTGACGGAATGAGAAGTCAAGGTCGAGATCAAATCCCGAACATGGAATGGACGAGCTAAGGCAAACTGCCCACGACCCGTCGAAGACACGAACCGACGGCTGGGATAAGTGACAGCCGCCGGGTCTTCTTTATCCAAGGCCGGCGGCTGGGATAAGTGCCAGCCGCCGGGTCTTCATCGTCCGTGGCCGGCGGCTGGGACAAGTGCCAGCCGCCGGGTCTTCATCGTCCGTGGCCGGCAGCTGGGACAAGTGCCAGCCGCCGGGTCTTCTTCATCCAAGGCCGGCGGCTGGGATAAGTGCCAGCCGCCGGGTCTTCTTCGTCCAAGGCCGGCGGCTGGCCCCAGCCGCCGGGTCTTCATCGTCCATGGCCGGTGGCTGGGATAAGTGCCAGCTGCCGGGTCTTCATCATCCATGGCCGGCGGCTGGGATAAGGCCAGCCGCCGGGTCTTCATCATATGCTCACGGTCATTTCTCAAGTCAAGACTCGTTATCCGAACATCGTCCAGTCGACCGACCGTCGAAAATAGCTCATGCCCGGACCGACCCGAAGATCATCCATTTGCATGTTCTTAGTCCAAAAACGTCCATAAACATTCCCCGAAAGACCGTGACGAACGTTTGACCGTCCATGGAGCAGTCGCGGAGCACACGAGCCAAAGGAACCGGCGGCTGGCCATCAATACCGAAACCGGCGGCTGAAAGTTCGAACAAAAAACGGGCGGTTCAAATCTCAGAGGTCGTAAAACGCTCGGAACACTGTTCACGCGGGAAAAACCGTTGAAAAACACTATTCATCCCGATACAAAGTTAACCGAAAAGTCGAATTAAGCTTAAACCGAGATTCGGATTACTATTCATCGGATTACTATTCATCGGTCACTATTCACCGATGAATGGTCTTCATGTGGAAACACTGTTCACGCGGGAAAAACCGTTGAAAAACACTATTCATCCCGATACAAAGTTAACCGAAAAGTCGAATTAAGCTTAAACCGAGATTCGGATTACTATTCATCGAATTAAGAACTTCATTCTCGAGGTTGAGGTATTCGATGTCTGGGGAATCGACTTTATGGGCCCGTTTCCTTCCTCTTTTGGGAACGAGTACATACTCGTCGCGGTGGACTATGTGTCCAAATGGGTTGAGGCTATTGCAAGCCCCACTAACGACGCACGGGTCGTGATTAAGATGTTCAAATCTATCATCTTCCCCAGGTTTGGAGTTCCGCGAGTGGTCATCAGCGATGGAGGCTCTCACTTCATCAACAAGATCTTCGAGTCACTTCTGCGCAAGAACGGTGTTAAACACAAAGTCGCCACTCCCTATCATCCGCAAACGAGTGGGCAGGTCGAGGTTTCCAATCGTGAAACCAAGAGCATCCTGCAGAAAACCGTGAGCACGACTCGTAAGGATTGGGCTTCTAAGTTGGACGATGCTTTATGGGCATACCGGACAGCTTACAAAACGCCGTTAGGAACCACACCCTTCAACCTTGTCTATGGAAAAGCTTGCCATCTTCCCGTTGAACTGGAATTCAAAGCCGCCTGGGCAGTCAAGTTTCTTAACTATGACATTAAGCCGGCTTCAGAGAGACGAATGATGCAGCTGCATGAGCTTCAGGAGATTAGGCATCTCGCCTACGAGAACTCCAAAATATACAAGGAGCGGACTAAGGCATATCACGACAAGCGCATCCTAGCTCGCAATTTCGCCCCAAACGATCAAGTTCTGCTCTTCAATTCTCGGTTGAAGCTCTTTCCTGGGAAGCTGCGCTCGAGGTGGTCTGGACCATTCACCATCAAAGATGTCCGGCCATACGGAGCAGTTGTTCTGATTAACAACAAAGGCGAAGGGTTCGTGGTTAATGGGCAGCGATTGAAGCCCTACCTGGCCGACACACAACCCGAGGAAGGGGAAGACTTTCCCCTGACCGAACCTCCACAAGCCTGATCAGCTCACCAAGTCAAGCTAACGACTTAAACCAAGCGCTGAGTGGGAGGCAACCCACTAGTAAGTGTAATTATTTCTTTTTATTTTCCCTTGCTATTGATTTTTGGTTTTGTTTTTCTTTGTTTCAGATAAAAAAAAAAAAAAAAAAAGGAAAAATTTGGAAAAATCGGCGATTCTATACGAGCACCTGCTCGATCTGCGGAGATTTCCGAGCACCTGCTCGTTCCAGGTAAGTCCTCCGCAATTTCAAAACGGATTTTCATCCCGCGTTTTTCCAAAACAAAAAAAAATCTCCTTTTTCCTATTTTTCCTTTTTCCTTCTTTTCCTCTTTTTCTTCTCCCTCCCCGATTTCTTCTCCTCCCTCTCTCTCTCGCCGATATCGAACCCCACAAACCCCCAAACACAGATTTTTCAAACCTTAGCCGATTTTCAAAATTTTTGGGTCTAATCTGTGCGCCTTCTCGCCCTCATCTCGAATCTCTACTCGCTTTTGTCTCACGCACAAGGTACGTCTTCAAAACTCAATTTTTCTGTCCGCCATGGTTAAGGGAAGTTTCCATATCTCTTTCTCCTGTGTGTAGTCCGAGCTAGAATCATCATTATCTCGTTCCATTGATGTACTTTCACCTGTTTTGCTTGATAATTCGGACTCTATACCTCACATGCAATTTCACAAAGCTTGGTTAGGCCATTAATGGCGGATTTGATATTGTAGATGCCTTATGCTTTGTGATCTGTTTTATCGGTTTACGGATGCAGTATTATCACTTGAATTCAAGTTTGGGTTGCCAAAAACATGGGTTGATTGATTGATGGTTTTCCTTGGGCGATTTGCGATTTTCCTTCCTTTAAGCTCATGCTCGTTGATTTTCGCTATGCGCAGGTACTAATGGCTCCAAAACAAAGTCGAAAAGGCAAGGGATCAGTCCCCTCACCATGGCTTTACCCGTGGCCTCGTCCAGAGAACACGCCGTTCGCCTTGCCGGACGACAATTTGCCTCTTCAATCCGACGAAGTGTGGGATCAACGGGATGCATCCTATTACAATCAGATGCTGAAACTCACTATTGCACCGACGCGTTTTGTTTGCCGCGAGACATTGGAGATGCTTGGACTGCACGACACCGTGTCCAGAATACTCTCCAACGCCCACTGCCTTGCTTTCTCTTTTGAAGAATCGATCCTTTATCCGGAGCTAGTTCGTCAGTGTCTCGCTTCCGCGCGGATCATTCACCAGGATCCCGAGAACCGGACTCTAGCTGGCGCCACATTCATGTTCAAAGCTGGCGGTCGAAGATTCGACATCCCCATGGTGAACTTCACAACTATGTACGGGTTCAAGCACGAAGTGGAGCGCCTCGACTTCCCCACGCGGTTCAAGGAAGTAAAGACTTTTTGGGAGACAATCGGTCGTGGCACATACTGTTCCAACTCCGCCGCTCAGTCCAGCATCCGACATCCGGCTCTCCGCATCTGCGCCCGGATCTTCAGCAACATGGTGCTCAACCGCCCATCCGGAAACAAGGTACACACGGAAGAGATGATCCTGCTGTATCTTGGTTGCAGTGACGTTATTGTTGGCCCTCATGGAGTTAACTCCCTTCTGCTCGGCGCACCACCACCGGAGTTTTATCGCTCCAACCTCGGCATGCACTTCGCCGAGCTGATATGCAGCATCAAGGACCGCAAGACGAAGCAAACAGAGCGGATTGGCAGCCTTCTGACCGGACTCTTCGAGATCGCTCACGTCCAGCTCTGCTACTTCAGTTACGTGGAGCAGGGCGAGCGTATGGACATTAGGCATCTGCTCCACTCTCGCATTCTCTCTCCCTCCAGATCAGATCAGCATCTCTATCAGTACACAGGTATCAACGGGCTACCGCAGCACATCTACCTCCCGGACCCAGCAAAGACACAGCTTTGCTCTATCGAGGATTTACGCTTCATACACAAGGTCCTTCTCTTGGACGATTTCACGCGACGCTCCCTCTCAGACCAGGACTTTGCCAGCTCTTCCCACGGCCCTATGCCTCACCTGGAGGACGATTTCATCCACAGCACCCCGCAGTCTCGTTGCCCCTCTACATCAGATGCCACCGGCGAGTATGATCTTCCTCCCATCTCCGACGAGGCAGATACCGCCGAGTACAGGCGCTGGATGGTGGCTTCACAAAGGAAGAACAACAGCCTCATGCAGCGGATCTTAGAGCGCCTTTCCAGTGGCTGTTGCCACCATTCTGCAGCTGCTGCAACGAGCCCTTCTGAGCGCCATCTGAGATGCCGCAGACGTACCGGCAGAGCCAGGAGCGAGAGCCCAGAGGACCCACCTGTCGATTGACGCACCGTACCCATCTCTATCTCTTTATCTTTTCCGTTTTCCTCTATGCTTTCTTTGTTTTCCTTGTTTTCTTTTGCTTGCTCCTCTAGCTTATTTTCACACCGGGACGGTGTGAAGTAAGTCTGGGGGAGGTTATTATCGAGTCTGCACTTTGTTTCCTGTTATTTTCTTTATTTTGAGTCAGTCTGTTATAAGGGTCAAATCACAACTTCTGGAGATTATGACCAAAATCTATGATGAGTTCTAACCATTTGTGAGTATGACCTGCCTTCTAGTGAACATTGCTGCAGAATTTAGAATACAGAGACGAGCCGACGCCTTCTCACATTCGGATCCTTCCTCAGGCCAGAAAACTTCAATCCCTTTAAGGTTTATCGGATAGGCTTTAGACTTTATTTTATATGGACATAATCTGGACTTTAATTCTTCTTGTTACTGGCACTAGGATTAGAAAACGTGTTACATAATATATTCAGGACTTTTTATCCCTTTTGCCACTCTTGCTGATCCTGAATAGCTAGCTTTTAGTTAGTACCTTGCCCTGAACCCAACCATCTTTCTATACCACATGCACTTGTATTTTTATTTCACTTCTATGCAGATATGTGCAAAAAGGTCGGGGAGAAAAGGACTGACGCAGCTTCTGATTCACTCTCGCTGAAGAAGATGTCAGGAGAAAGCTAGAAAAGTTCACGAGCACATGCTCGCTATACTCGCTGATTTAGAGCACCTGCTCAGCGGTGTCCAGAAAAGAAACAAGCCTAAAAACGACCTGTTAGGGTATGTAGACGAAAAGGATCATTTTAGCCAAAGGACACACACACAAGTGAAGTCCCCCTATCCCAAAGGTAACTCTTTTCTTCTAAAAAAAAAAAAAAGAGAGAGAGAGAAAAGAGAAAAACCGAGCTAGTAGCTCAAGGATATGGGGTGGCGAGTTAGTAACTCAAGATGTATGTCCCGAAGCATGAGTAAATCGCAAGAAAGCATGGAAAGGAAAAGAGGAATGAAGATGAAAATCGATTTAAGGAGGAGAGTGAATTAGAGGTTGTGGACATCAATGAGTCCATTCTCCCTTGCCATTTTGTGTGATATCCTGCTCTCTCTTGAAACAAGGTAACCCTAAACACGCTTAAGCTCCACCACCAATTATAAGCCTGATTTTTACCAAGCCTCGTTTTACTTAGCTAGTGTCTTTAGCAAGAAGCGCACGCCACCTCTAATTGAATGTAGAGAGTCTATTGTCTTGAACTTAGATTTTTCTGGGATTGTAAGCCATATGGTTTGAGGTTGGTTGGTGACTTTGTTGTTGAGGTTTTCGGTAAGGCAATGTATCTCTTGTTCTAAGGTATGTGGTCTGATGAAATTGGTTTACTCTTGGTTTCTGAGATTTTGTGAGTCTCCACCGATTTCTCCATGTCTTGATTTTAGTTTTGTTTGAGGACAAACAAAGATCTAAGTCTGGGGGAATTGATATGTTGGGATTTTTACCCTTTCTAACCTCTTTTATCTAATTATTTTCTAGAGTTTTTGAGTGTGTATTAGGAGTTTTAGGTAGCTTTGGAGCTGAAATTGGAGTTTGGAGCATTTGGAACCTTTGGAACAGAAAAGAATCAAATTTGAAGAAAAGAAGTAAAATCTTATGAAGAATCACCAACTCCAATCGATGAGCACATGCTCGCGGATTTCGGCCACCAAGTGAGCACCTGCTCGCCGCGGAAGTAAACAAAAAGAAGGGATTTACCCTAATGATTGCCGCCGACTTTTAAGAAGCCCAACCTCCTTCCAGCCGCCTATTACACCTAGTATAAATACTCTTCTTAGTCTTAGGATTTAGGATCTTATCTTCTTATCTTTTCATCTACCTTTAGCTTTTGGAATTATTTTGTAAGGGAGAAGATCTCAAGCTACAATTTGGAGAAGATTTCTGAACCCTAGTACTCCTTATTTTCAATATCGATTTCATGCTTTCTTCTATATCATCTGTTTTATTTCTTTCATCTTTGATTATGTCTGAGTAGATCATTAGTTAGGTTAAGGTTTTTCAAAGGAATTCATGAGCTAGGGTTGAACACAAATAGGAATCAAATTCGGTAGTCTTCATCTAGGTGATTCGCATTGCTTGGACCGATTTGGCCATTCTGTTCATGATCTTAGGTTTATCTAGACAGCGAGAGTTGCTAGGTTGCTAGAAGAGATCTAGATGAGCAATTCATTCATTACCTGCGAGAGTAGATGTATTGGAGAATTGTGAACAAATCAAACTTATTCATAATGCTTATCTGCGATTCTGATGCCAACGAGAGTTAGGATTTTTAGGTTGCTAGATAAAGTTGTTAGTATCACGAGAGTGGATTAATATTATCCTTGTGTTTTGAGTTCTAGACTTGTTCTTAATAAAAACCTGAATAGTTGTTTGACCTTACTCTGAATTTCCTGCGAATTGCCTTGACCTAACGCTTGCCTTAATATTGTTAAAACCGATTGCTTTAGTAACTTGCTAGTCACGATTTTATACAACCCTTATTTGAATCTCTTAGCTCTTGATTTTAGCTCATCAAACCATAGTGTGAACTTGGTCTTCGTGGGATCGACCCCTAAGTACTACTCTGATTTGCTGTGCACTTGCAGTAGTAAATAGGGTTTAAAACTCGTACATCAGAACCGGGAGCTAAAGACCTCGGAAAACACAAGCTGAAATCGGATCTCCTTGGTTTATTTGGTAGATTGTCGTGCACGGTATGCGTGCGTGAGAGCGCGTCCGATGTCGGATTGACAAGCGGTTTTCACCGCTAGATTCTTCTCGTCGAGGGATTTGATTTGATATATAGTTCGCCTTCTAGTTCCTCACGGTTTGAAAGATATGACTCTTTAACGTTTCGGCAGCTGCTCAGGGTTTCTAGGGCTATCGTGCTGATAACGTGTTGTGAACTGAATGTTCTGTTGTGAACTGAATGTTCTGTTGTGTATTATTATGAGGACCAAAGGTCTCTTTATATAGTGGTTACACCAGGTAGAGAAAAGGTAATTATCCTTTTACTACTCATAACAAGAAAAGGAAATATTCCATAAACCTATTCCTTATCTAGAAAGGAAAATATCTAATTATACTAAGGACCGGTTATGTTAATAACCTCTATATGGGTCGGTCTATATTGAGTCCATTAACCAAACGGTTCATAACAAGTATGTTTATCTTAAGAGGATATGTTTCCGCAAATTATGTCTTCGAATACTAATATAGGAAGATGTCACAATGTGTTATTGGTTTATGTTTTTCAACAGATTTAGAAATCTATATAGAATTTATAAATTTAAACAAAATATACTGATTTGCAAATCTGATATTTGAATTTTTATTCATTTATTGATTTTGAAATTAGAAATCCAAGCCAAATCCAGTGTTATTTGAATCCTGACACCTAAGAAAAATATTTTGATATCCGAATCTAATAATAAGTATGTACAAATCTTTTAGGGTTTTACCTCGGATTTTAGTCTTTGTATTTTTAACAAACAAATCCGCTCAATTCCACCCAAATTCATTATAAAATTAAATCCACTAATAAATTCGTATGATTGAATAACACATGATTTAAACTTGGATTTATAAATTATAAAACCAATAACACATGATTTGAATTAGGATTTATAAATTATAAAACCAATAACACTAGATTTCACTCAGATTCTCAAATCCATTCAAATACATAAACCAGTAAGTTAATGAGTATTCGCAAATCAGAAAAATTTTCTTTAGATTCTAGTCTTTGTATTTTTTACAAAGAAATTCACTCAAATTCATCCAAATTCGTTAATAAATCTGTATGAGATGTTTTGAATTAGCATTTAATAAAAATCATAGAACCAATAATACTCCATGTTAAAATCATGTAACTAATAATACTGCATTTTGTTCGGATTTATAAACTCATTAAAAATACATAAACCAATAATTCCCAATTATAAAAAAAATTGAAGTTTCAACTTTTTTGTTCTGAGCCATGTATGATCTGTTGAGTTATAGCCATGAAGATCAACTCTGATCAACTCTTTGCAGCTCTGATAAAGCAAAAGCAAAGACTGTTTTGTCGCCTCTGGCACAAGAAGATAAGACTGCGTTCATTAATTAGAGAACGTACCAAGGACTCCTTGGGGTGGGCATTCAGGAATTCGGGACGGAATTTGTCGGGAACGGAACGGGAACGAGAATTTTGGTAACAAAAAAACTCATCCTATTTATATCCCATTTAACATTCGGGACGAGAACGGGATAGGACGGGACAGGAACGGGATGGGAACGAGATTTCTCATTTCAAAAAAAAATATAATTTAAATATATTTATTGTATTCTTTTTATTTATTATCACACTATATATGTTTTAAACTTTAAATTATGAAAAATACATTAAAGAATATTTCATATAAATTAAAAGTTTGAAATTTTGGTGATTGTATTCTTGTTCAACTTTATAATTAGGTTTAACTTCTAGACAATTAAAGAAAAACTTTTGTAATATATTATAATATATTTATATATTATTATATAGATAAGATATGATTTTATTTTACATAACATATGCATAGAATATATGGAATATATATAAACTACATTTTTATATTTATCTTAAACGGAATTTCGGGAATTTCAGAAATTCTCAATTCCGCCCCGTCCCATCCCGTTCCCGATCGGGACTTGAAAACTTATCCCATATGGGAATACGGGATATATATGGGACGAGAATTCGGGAACGGGTACGAGATGGGACGGGACGGGTCGGAACGGGACGGGAATTATGACCACCCAAGGAGTGTGCTACGTGGTCGCATCCAACACGCCTAGGTTAAATATCCTACTCGCTACTGACGCTTATATACTACAGCGGGAACTAAAAGAAATTTTCCTTTTTCAAGAGAGAGCCTCTGTATATCCAAGTCACGTATCACCAAAAAGAGGGGAACATAAACGGTATATTTACATTCTGCAAACACCAAAAGTTTGTGATCTGATCCTTATCAAACTGTTCATGGCCATGTGGAGGTGTGTAAGCTGAGCGTATATCCAACTGCTATTTTCCTCAATGCTACTTTCATATACAGGATGGACAATTCTTCAGAGAAAAGTGCATTCTCTGAGGAATATATCAAGCCTGCAGATTTCTCCGTCGTCAAGATCATTGACATCACCAAATATCTGCTTGATTTTCCTTTCCTTCAAGTTGTTATAAGAGTTCTCAGTTGGATCTCCATGAACCGCCAGTTCTTGTTCATCATTACCGGAGGATTAGCTTTTGCTATCACAGGACAAAACACAAAAAGAGAACCAAATCAAATGAATAAACTAAAGACAAACGTCTCAAAAGTCACAGAAACAAGTTAGATTCACTCTTGACTGTCAAAAATGCTGAAAAACAAAAGCTTCCTTTTTGGATAAAACGAGTATGGAGAGGATTAGCTTCTTGTTCGTCATTACCGGAGGATTAGCTTTTGCTATCACAGGACAAAACACAAAAAGAGAACCAAATCAAATGATTAAACTAAAGACAAACGTCTCAAAAGTCACATAAACAAGTTAGATTCACTCTTGACTGTCAAAAATGCTGAAAAACAAAAGCTTCCTTTTTGGATAAAACGAGTATGGAGAGTGAGAGATGAAAAATACAAACTTTCTAGTTTCCTATAGGGTGAGTGAAAGTTGTCGACGCTAGAGAAGTGGAGTCGGTGCGGTTATATTATAAGTTAAATGTGCAAATAGGCCAAACATATCTAAAGAGTGACAATTAATATGAACAAACTTTTCCTTGCATTTTTCTTGTGTTTCAAGTCATGTTAAAATATTGAACTTCTAAGGTGTTTGACGTTTTACCAAGGTTGGAAAACTCTACTAAAGTTTATATCAAAAAGTGTCATCTCAAAAAGGCTGGATAACTGTGTGATTAGCTGGCATCTTCGTATCCAAAAGTGTTTGCTCACTTGGTCAACTGTATGTAAACTAAAATGAGTTCAATTCTAAAATAGTTCCCATATACCAAAGTATCCAATTTAAGTACTCAAGTGGTCTCAAATGGTTTCAACTTTTATGCACTCCTTCTTATCAATTCATCTTTACTTTAAAGCAGTTACATTTTCTAAAATAGAGAAAACACTTTTGACGCTCAAATCACTAATTTAATAGAACAAAATATGGTTTTCATATACGACTACTCAGGCTGCTATTGCTATATTTCTTGATATCAGATCCTTTTAATAAATTTAACAAATGAGTTTGTCTACAAAATTACCTCCCTCAGTCGGATCATGAATGGTCGGATCAAACAATGGGTGAATCAGATCGTAGGTGCCTATGTGGCCATGTGGGATGGGATGTGATCGTCCAAAGTCTCGACATATGATTAAAGTTTGTTTGGCTGACAATAACTTTTCTGTCAATCATATATATCTTAATCACTCCTACTCGTATCAAACATTATTTATCTTATCACTTGGTCTGGTGTAGTCTTTGCATGTCCGCATGCAAACTGGTTGTTATTTTTACTAAAACTTGAATGTAATTGCAAAGAAGATATGAAACACCAATATAACATGTGATGTAAAAAAACAAAACAAAAAACTAATCAATTCATGAAATTAATCGAACGACATTGTTTTCGACAACGAAAACGAAGGAAAAGAAAAAAAAAAAAGAGGTGCGCAAGAATCTAAGATTGTGTTCTTTTGTCTCCATCTTGCTGGATGTGAACCAGACTTGGAACATAATTGAAGATAAATGGGCAGCTCAACATAAGGGTTTTTGGGTGATACTCATCTTCTCCTCCAAAAGTGCATACCACGTACATATTATACGAGCAATTGAAATAACAACACAAGACCGCTTTCTTCTCTTCGTCGATCAAAAAACTCACAGAATGCGGAATAGACGTCCAGCTCTTGATATCCACCGTAAAGGATTTGCTCCATGACAAGGCTGCTTCAGTATCATTTTGATTGGTCACCCATACCTCCAGCTTGTCACAAGCGCATAACAGTGAGAGTTGTTCTTCTCTACCAACTGATAGAGCCATGACAGAAACAGGATTCTGAAACTGCGGAACACAGAAACGTTTAAATCTCTCTGTTGTAAAATCAAAACTGAGTATGAATGTGTTTTGGATTTTGAAATCCCCAGAAAGCCAGAAAGCATTTCCCTTTAAAGACACGGTGTTTGAATATGGTATGTCGCGGTCCAGAGCCACGTCATCAAGAACCCTCCATGAATCAGTGCTAAACACATAAATCTCAAACATTCGTTTTAGTCTGTATTTGTCCCAAGACTCCCAACACCTCAAGATTTTGTAGCTGTGGCAAAATCCGTTGTTTTCGTACCCTAGAAAAAACCTAGAGTAACTATTAGTTTTGGGTTGGATCCACCTGGTCTCTCCCAAACACGGGTTCCAAACCACGAGTCTATTTTTCATGGTTGTGCATAACAACAACCCGTCGCAATGCATCACTTCGCCTATATCAACTTCTTCTAAATTACAATGAGAGTCCTTTAGTCCAAGCGCACCTTTAAACGATAGATGAAGCAGCGTCGTTGATATTGAGATTCACCTTCATTGGACAAACCCTATCTTCCTTCAACATGAGAACCTGAAACTGCTTTGGAGCTTTACGAAAGTGTTTCTCGGTGAATGTTTGGTCTTTGACTAAAGCGTTCCATCGCTTGCAAGTAGGTCGCCACCGACTCAAAGTTGTTGCCGGAAACCTACAGAATATTTCCTCTAACAGATCCAGCTGAAGATCAGACATCATCATTGTTTCTCTCCCAAGAAAGAAGCAAACGAGTCGTGCTCAGAAACTAGGGTTTTGACTTTCTAAGCACGCTTTACCCCTGAAGGCCAGAACCAATCTTTGTATTATATAGACGACAAAGAAAAACGACATCCGCCTAAAAAGAAAACTCTCCTTTTCCCATGTGGAATACTATATTAATTTTTCCTTTATTGTTTATATTCTTTTCAATTTACCTTTAAATAAATGCAAACAATCAAATTTTTATTATCTAATTACTAATTTATTATCCTAAAAAGGACACGTTTCCCGAAATTTATTTGTCCTGAAATACTACTACTGGAGGATGGCAATCTTATAAAAAGCAATTGAAGTTTCAACTTTTTTGTTCCAAGTCATGTATGATCTGATTTAATAAAACAATGAGCAAATTTTTCTAAGTGTTTTGATTTATAAACGTTGAATCCATATCTTCATATCCTACTCGCTTATAGGCATTTCTTAAGGGTATCTTATGAATATTTTGGTATTTAAATAATTAAGCATTGAACCAAAAACAGAGGAAACGTTTCTTATTTTAGAGTTAGTAGAGCCGCTTCTTGTATACCACGTGTCAAGTGGAAATTTATCTCGAAGGAAAGAAAAAAAAAAGTCGCGATGCAAAGTCTCTCTCTCAACTTTCTCCATCGCTCCGAGCCAAATCAATCTCGAATTGAGACAAGGAGAGGAGATACTGATTTCAGACGAAAATCAGTTCGAAACCGTGTCGTAAGAGGCATCGTCGTTTGTATCATCTGGAACTGAACTATTAATCCGGCCCGATCGAGGATTGGAGAACCGTTTGCATGGTAAGAATTAGTTGATAATCTGTTGTATCTCGTGGTGATTTAGGTGTTCTGGAACTAGTTTGATTAGAAGCTCTCTTTTTGGGATTTTGTTAGTGATTTTGATGTTATTGAAGTTTGGATTCTTCGATTGTGAAATATCTTCTGTATTTATAGAGTTTCGTTGTTTAGTTTGACTGTTAGCTCATAAATGGTTTAGATAGCTTGATTAGAGAGTTTGATTAGTTTTCATTCGATATTTGCATCTAATGAAAGAGGAATTATCCTAGTGTTAAGTTTATGGATCGAATTTGAAGGAAAATTATTGGTTTTGGACAGTTTTTTTTGTGTTTGTGGAAGTGGAGATTGGAAGTTAAAACCAACCTCCATTTGTTGTGGAGAGATTCATTACTGCTTTTTGTTCGTCTCAAACTAGGATTAGCATAGGATGTTAAAATCGTTTTCATTAGTCTGTCAATCAAATGCAGAGAAACATGTTTATTCGCTTTGGTGATAGAAACTCTTTGTTCGATTTTGAGCCGATCATGTATTTAGAGTTTGAGTTTGAAATGGTTCGGCCCCATCCAAAGTCTTTGAAGACCCATGTAACTAATTATCTTATTGTACTAGTATTTGCTATCCTCCAATACAGAGCTTTTGGCTCTTTTAATTCCATTATTATATGTTCAATCTCTGACTCTTTGCAAACATATTTCTCAGTAATTTGTCATTTCGTAAAACTTTTTTCAGTATGACATTGATCAATCTTTTCTAATAATCTTTCTTTCAGTTTTCAGTTTCAGCTCCTTCTTCTTCTTCTCTAGCTTTGGATTTTAAACGGGAATCATGTTTTGGTTATGTATTTGGTTGGTAATAGTCAGCTTTTCATCTCTCACAGCTCGCACATCTTTTGTTGATTTACTTGTTTTCTTTGTTTGTCTTCATGTTCTTCATATTGTTTACTTGCATATTAATGTGAATCTTTTGCTATAAATAAATGGGTGTATATGTGGGGAAAAGTGGTTTTCTCGGGAACGTCTTCAGAATCACTCCTCTCTCACTCTCTGCTTGACCCTGCCCGACGCTGGTTTAACTCCATAAACTTCTGTTCAAATTGGTCTCTTCAAATTCCATTACTTGTTACTCGTCATTACTAATGTTCTTTCCAATCTTGTAGATTTCCTCGTGATGTGTTGGAACACACCATGTCCAAGATGTGATTTACTCTCAACCATGATATCTTTCATGATCATTCACCCTCGTGTAGTTGTGTGTGTGTATACATAAATAACATAACACGAAAAATGAAGTTTCGATTGGTTTTTAAATTTTTTTTCTTAAGAACTTCATTAGATTCTCCCTATAAAGACAAAAACCAAAAAAATCTTAAGTAAGTTTCTTAAACTAACTAAAGTGATAAAATAATGCTTAGAAACCAAAAAGGAATTCTCCGATGCTCTAAATATTCTGCATCCTCATCACCAAAAAAAAAAATATTCTGCATCCTCAAAGTCAATTAAAATAAACAAACTATAAAAGAAAGATGAAGAAAACAAAAACTCTAAGTCTTGCTTATGTTTTTACTAGCGTCCTGCTCGCAGGCTACGTAGAGAAGCTCGTCTCCGGGATCTTCCTTTTACATCTGTAAAAAAACTCAAGTGTCATCTTACCAAACCCATCAAGCACATGTTTCATGCAAAAAACTGTAGTAATCACATACCATTGTCAATCTACCAGACGCAAGTAAAGCATCTTCAGCCATTGCTCTCCACTGTTCTGCACAAGAATAGTTAACTCCCATCCCAACACTGAGTCCTCTTAGCAGTACTACAGTACGAAGAACAGAGAACAGTTCCTCTGGAAATGCCTACCACCAAAGAATATTGTCAAGTTAAGTTTGGTATTCATTACTTTGTGACTATCATTGTAGCTTTACTTACCTCAACAGCTATCTTTTTTATCGAAGAGTCATCCGCGAAAGGTTGCAAAACTGTCTGACCAGCTGGCATCTTTGTATCGAAAAGTGTTTGTGCTAACCGCAGAAGTTCTTGCTGCTCATTCTCACACTTGGCCACTGTGTGTAAACCAAGTTCCCTGAACATCCACAATAACTAATGAGTGTGACTATTTGAGCCTGAGATATTTTGCAGGGACTAGGACTTATCGATCTCAATCTTAGACATCAAAGTGTGCTTATCAGGAAACAGTTCTCACATGTCAAAGTATCCAATCCAAGTACTTAAGTGGTATTCAAATATATTTGCTTATGAGAACAACGGTTTTGAGACACGAAACTGATTATATGTTTGAACAAAACCAACAAGCAAGAATCACAAAGTTACTTCAGTAGCGCAGGGAAGGTTCTAATAAGTTTGAGTTACCTAAAGCTCTGTGACACTCGTGAAGCGTTGTTATCAGCCATGTCATGACCAAATTCGCATAACCAAGTCTCAAGTTGTCAGGGAGTTCCTTCACTTGACCATAGTCTAGCAATGCAACCTGTAGATAGATAACAATATTTACAACTCAGACTACAGAGACAGGAAAGCTCTGTCTCTTAAGAAACTACCAAACAATAATAACTACAAGCAAAATATGACATGCCTCTGGACCATTACAAATCAAGATGTTTCCAGGATGTGGATCCGCATGAAAGAAACCGCTCTTCAGTATCATTTGGCCATATGCACGGGATAAACTGTTAAGTATATTGCTGGCAAGAGGAGATGTAAATCCCAGTGTAAGTGTCAGTATATTTCAAAATGCAAAACCATATAACAGCAAAGAAAGAAAAAAGAAGAAATAAGGTTTCTAGAGCATAATCGCTATCAGGACTTTGCGCCATAGAACTAAGGCATCATACTCTCTGAGATGATGTAGGAGCTTACTGCTTTGCTGCCTCTGCAATCTTACCATGAGGATTGATCCCTCTTCTAGCCATCTCATCACCAAGGCTCAGGATCGGAATCCCATTAATGTATTCCATCACCAGTACCCTCCTGAGAGAATTAAGATTGTTCATATGTTAAGCACTTGCTAATCATCCGAAGCAAAAATGAAAAATAACTTACATTGTGATATGAGTATGCCAATAAACGACAAAAACCCATGAGTTCTAGGCAAAAGACTTTATTAAGATAACCAATCCAGAATATGATTTGTGAAAGTAAGAACACTTACTTAGTCACCATATCTCGCAGAACCCTTGGAACCACAACAGGAGACTTTTTGTTGTTCTCATAAAGAAAATGCCGAATTCTTTCCATTGCATTGGCTTCTCTTGTGAAGTCAAATTCATAACCAATCTTGAAACAAAAACCACATAGATGATTAATCACTTGGAGAAAAGAGAAGTCTTACGAGAAAGGAACCGGATCGATACATACCTGTGTCTCCATTTCCTTTGTTATAGAGTGCAGGTCAAATTTGATATCTGTTCTCTGCATGTATAAGGCGAATAGTTGCAAGTTTCTTATATCTGTCATCATCAACCTCTCAATGCCAGGATGTTGAACCTAAACACGTGGTGTCAAGTTAGAACCTAATGATAAAGCTGGAAACTTTTCACTTGTCCCGTGAAAAATGCTCACCTTTACAACAACATTCATCTTGTTACCCTTTACTCTTGCTTTGTGAACCTAACAAGAGAAACCAAAAAGGATATGCATCACATACATGTACAGTTCTCAACTATAAGAATAGTTAATCTTCCATTCCCCTAAACTATATATTCGACAAGCTTTCTGTAACTCTCACTCAACCATAAAGACCTGTAATACCTGAGCAATGGAAGCCGAACCAAGAGGCTTTTCATCAAATGTCTCAAAGATTTCACCAATGCTTTTACCTAACTCCTTCTCCAGAACACGTTGAACCGCATCGAATGGCGTCGCGGGAGCTTGATCACACAAAGTGACAAGCTTTTTCACCCAAGCAGCTGGAGCCATGTCAGGTTTGGCTAAAAGTTGAGCAATCTATTAACAGAACAAAAAAAAAAAAGTCAAAAGCAATTGAACCATCACAAGAAAACAATGGACATTCTTGTCAACCATTAAATGCAATAAAGCCAAGACAAAAACATTTTCAAGAACCAAATCAATTGATCTTACAAGAAGAGTCAGTTTTTAAACGACACCTTAAGGAAGAATCCGCCAAGATCAGAACACATGAAGTAGATTTTGTCAGCAGCTTTCTCGTGTTGTCTCTCCCACATTTCCTCCTGTCTCTTTGCATCTTTCACGAAACTCGCTCGAAGTTGAAACACCTAAAATCAAATCCCAATTTCATAAGGGAAACAAAAAGAAAAAAAATGGAGAAAACTTTAGATTAATGATAAGATGAAAAGAAATACCATCGAAGAGAGACCTTGTAACCAGTGTAGATATCGGTAGCTCGAACCCAGAATTGAAAGGAGCGTTGCCATGGACGAAAGCTCTCGGTGATCTTCTCCTGAACCTCTTTGAAATCCAACGCATGCATTTTTTTTTTCTTTTTTCTTTTTTTGAAACGGATGGATTGGGTTTGTTTTACAGCTTGTTTATCTCAATTTGAGTGTATTATCTTAAAGCGATGGGGACATATCGAATGCGAAAGCTTTCGGACGAAACGATGTATACAAGAGCACCACTAGAGAAACGATGGAAGAGAATCTGAGAAAACAGGACAGAACAGAAAAAGTGAACAACGCTTTGTGTCCCTTTTGGGTTTTGACTTATCCTAATTTTTGACCA